>JAXCGZ010005888.1:75000-102911 GCA_037179515.1 Halocaridina rubra | reverse complement strand
ATCAGGACCTGTAGCTTTATGAACATCTTACTCCATCAGCGCTTTGCATACCTCTGTGGCTGTAAGGTTGATGTTCTCTTATACCGGCCCTTGAGCTTCTATCTCTGCACTCTGAGGGGGTGGGGTATTTTCTACTGTAAATACTGACTGAAACTCCTTGTTCAATTCTTTGCAGATCTCTTCATCCGTCTCAGTGATGCTTCCATCCGCTCTCTTTAGACTTAAAACTTGTTCTTTTACCTTCAGTTTTCCTCTGATTAAACGTGGCAAAACGTATGCATCCTCGTCCTCACTGCCACCATCAGTTTTGCCAGAATACATGAATGAGAGAAATTATAAATATAAAAATCATACATGTAAGCTAGTAAGTTATTTCAAGTATCTTATAGATGAACTACATTTTTATTTAAATTACAGTACTACCATCTTGTAATTAATATATATCTTAGAATGTACCATACATTTGAAAATAAACACGTCTGCTATATCTGGCAACACTGGCCACCATGCACGTCCCATGCTATGCCTGTTGCCAATGGCATAATAGAGTTCATTAATTTGTTTACTGTACAGTAAATCTGTATATCTAGGCTAGCCTAGAGACAAACTAATCGATTTAAGTCATTTTTCGACTTAAGTTGTCTCTCCTGGAACCAATTAACGATGTTGGGTGAGGTATACCTGTATATATATATATATATTTATATATATATATATATATATATATATATATATATATATATATATATTATATATATATATATATATATATATATATATATATATATATATATATATATATATATATTGCTCCCTCGTTTATCGCGGGGGTTCGGTTCCGGGACCGGCCGCAATAGGTGAAAATCCGCGAAGTAGGAGCACAATATATACATAGGTATTTAACATTTATTTTAACCTTTACTGCATAAACCTTCCCTGCACTTAGCAAACCACCCTTGACTTTATTAATAACAGCGTGCAAGTACAAATTTATATGAACATGATAGGTAAACTTACCGTGAACGAGGTGATGATGATGTGTATATACTCCATAGCCAAATACTCCACAGTCAATGACAGCTTTACGGCTGCTTTTTGCGAGAGAAGAACTTGGTAATGGGGAGTTGCAGTCGCTTTTTCTTCTTTTGTGCAAAGATGGTCTTCTAAGGAGTCATGGCATCGTCGATAATATTGCAGAAGGTCACTGAACAAACCATATTATTGTCATACTTCTGGGACAGTTGTTGGAGTGCTTTCATATGTTTATGCATGGCTGCCAGACGTTCAAGTGTAAGGCCAGGTTCTTCGACTTCCTCGTGCATTCCCTCTGGTTGTTGTTCTTCCTCTTCTTCGCTCCCTGATTTTGTCATTTCCTCCAAGTCTTCATCAGTCAAAGGCTGCGAGTGGCAGTCGATCAGTTCATTCACGTCTTCTTGAGTCATATCTTTAAAGCCTTCTCCTCCTAGAAATGCAGCCAACTTCACAGCTTTCGCAACTGCCGAGTTATGGACTTCGTCAGAAGCGAATCCCTTGTAGTTGTAGATGACTTCGGGCCACAAGTTCTACCAGCTGGCATTGATTGAGGCCGGCTTCATCTCTTTGACTGCATTCTGAATATTTTGAAGGCATGTAGCAAGCATGTAGCTACGCCAGTACGTCTTCAGTACGAATTCTTTGTCTGCATCCATGGAGTCAACCAGATTTGCCAGGGTATTTCGTGTGTAAAGGGCCTTGAACACACAAATAACGCCTTGATCCATAGGCTGCATCAGTGATGTCGTATACGATGGCAGGAACTCTACTTGAACACCATCATATTGGAGATCAGTTGCGTGGCCACCAGCATTATCCATCAAAAGAAGGACTTTAAATTCAAGGCCCTTCTCTGCAAGACAAACTTTGACCTCAGGGATAAAGCATTGGTGAAACCAGTCCAATGTGTGGCTTTTTGTGATCCAGGCCATAGGGTTATGCATCCAATACACTGGCAGCAGATTCTTGTTTTTGTTCTTCAAAGCCCTAGGGTTCTTAGACTTGTAGATAAGCCCGGGCTTTAAAATAAAGCCTGCAGCATTCCTGCACATGATGAGTGTAATGCGGTCTTTGTGCTCTTTAAATCCCAGGGCTTTTGCTTATTCCTTGAAGAGAAAAGTACGAGACGGCATTCTCTTCCAAAATAACTCAGTCTCATCCTTGTTAAAGACTTGCTCAGGAGTATATTCGCCCTCAGCGATAATTTTCTTGAAGTCGTTCTTTACAGATTCTTCAGCTGCAGCTGTATCTGCAGAGGCAGCTTCACCATGCACCAAAATGCTCTTTAGGCCATAGCATTTTTGAAATTTGGCGAACCATCCCTTACTTGCAACAAACGATCGTGTCCTCGCTGGAGGGTCCTGGTTGTGGGTCATCAATATCTTCTTCTCTCTCCTCCTCCTCACGGTCACAACTGTCGTCGTCGAGTTCGTTTGCAGTGAATGTCTCGTACAGCTTCTTCGCCTCTGTTTGGATGATATTGGTGTCTAAGCTGATGTTCTTCCTGCAATCAGCAATCCACAGGGCCAAAGCAGATTCCATCTGCACTATTATCTTATTGCGGGATGTTACAACCCTCTTTGCTGTTTTACTAAAAGTAATAGTCACTGTTTTCTTGATATTTACCTCGTCCTATTTGATGTATCGAACAGTAGATTCGTTGATGCCGAAATGGTGGCCGACATCTGCAAACCCTCTTCCTTCCTTCAGCATATCAAACAGTTTTACCTTTTCTGTTATGGTCAACATCTTCCTTTGCCACTTAGGCTTAGTACCAGAAGCCATAGAAGATGAAGGGCGCTTGGGAGGCATTCCAGAAGTTGAAATACGAAAGTTCACAAATCACAAACACAAGGTATTAAGAAGGACAACGCGAATGGCGCACACGTTAGTTGACTGAACGGGTGAGGCGAGACAATGGAAGATGCTGGGAGATGAAGCTTCAATCAAAAAGCCAATCAGACCCCATGATACAGAACATACAGAAAAACAATTCTGTGATTCGTCGTCTCCCACCATTTCAGCCAAAGCATTCCCTGTACTATCTCACTTAGGTACGACCCTTTATGTTTTCCAAGACGCCAATACAGTGTGCGCTATTGTACAATATTTACATGGTGCAATACTATGAGTTACATGTTTAAATTTATGTTTTCCACTATTTTTTACTGTTTTGTTATTCTTAGGCTAGGAAATACTTTTTTAATCGATAAAATAATTAAAATACCGGAAATTTTAATGTGTGCTAGCTCACGTAGGTGCGACCCTTTGCGCTTTGTGAAATGCCGATACCAGTATCGTACTTTCTATGGTGCAGAGCTACATGTTTATATTTATGTTTTTCACTACTTTTTATTGTTTTATTATTATTAGGCTGGGAAATCCTTTTTTTTTATCAATAAAATAATGAAAAAAAAAATTGATAAAATAATGAAAATACAGTGTTCCTTTCATTATCGCGAGGGTTCGGTTCCGGTACCCGGCGCGAGACAGGAAACTCACGGAGTAGGATCAGCCTTTATGTACATAGATATTTTAATTTATTTTACGCTTACACCGTATAAACTGTATGAACCCTCCCTGTACTGTTAACAAATCACCCTTTACTTCATAAATATCAGCATGCAAGCGTAAATTTATATGACATACTCATGTACATTGGTATTTTACAATTATTTTTATGTTTACTGTGTAAACCCTCCCTGCACTGTTAAAAAACCACCCTTTATTTTATAAATAACAGCATGCAACGTAAATTTATATGTACTTGATAGGTAAACTTACCTTATCTGTTATGGTTAACATTTTCCTTTGCAGCTTAGGATCACTACAAGAAGCCTTAGAAGATGAAGGATGCTTGGGAGGCATTGCAAAGGTTAAAATATGCGAGTATAGAAATCTCAAGCAAAACGTATTAATAAGCACAACGTGAACGGCGCACACGTGAGTTAGACTGAACGAGCCTTTGTCCGAAACGCTGATAGCGGTGTCGTATTTTGCATGTTGCAATACTGTTAGTATTTATGTTTTTTACTATTTTTTACTGTTTTATTATTCTTAGGCTAAGAAATACATTTTTTTATCAGTAAAATCATGAAACTACTGGAAATATAAATATATATGCTAACTCACGTAGCTGCGACCCCAATACATTGTACGCTAATGGACACTATTTCGCATGATGCAATACTGTGAGTTATACTGTACGTATGGATATATAAATTTATGTTTTTTACTATTTTTTACTATTTTATTATTCGTAGGCTGGGAAATAATTTTTTTTATATCAATTAGATAATGAAATATGTTTTTTTTTCAATAAAATTAAAATACCGAGAATTTTTATTTTTTTTAATATTTTAATATTTTTGCATATACCCAAAAAAAAGTTAATAATTTGCCAAAAAAAAAACGTGGTACAGTGAAAACGCGAGCCAAGAAACGTGATCCTGCGAAGGATCACTGTACTGAAAAATTTAATATTTCCACATATCGTGGATTCTCTCATATACCCAGAAAAAATAAAGCTTGCCAAAAAAAAACCAATGCACTGAATTCGCAAAAGGTGAACCGTTATATAGCGAGGGTTCACTGTATATATATCACTGCTATATAAAACATGAAGTATGCAATATTAAATACAATATTAATGAATTTTAACACTGTAATAATACACTACCGTACAGTAATACATCCATTAATACATGGGTAGATAATGTGTAAGTTTTTATTCATATCTGCAAGTATTCATAACTCATTTGTCCATAATTAAAAGTGCGTGTGTGTTTATATATATACATACAGTGATCCCTCGTTTATCGCGGGGGTTCGGTTCCTGGACCGACAGCGATAGGTGAATTTCCGCGAAGTAGGATTACCCTATATGTACATAGGGATTTTACATTTATTTTTACGTTTACTGTACAAACCCTCCCTGTACTGTTAACAAACCACCCTTTACTTTATTAATAACAGCGTGCAAGCGTAAATTTATATGAAAGTGATAGATAAATTTACCGTGAATGAGGTGGTAATGACATGGCATCGTCGAGAAGGTTGCAGAAGGTCACCAAACGAACCACATTATCATCATGTTCTTGTGAGAGTTGTTGGAATGCTTTCACGTTTTCATACAGGGCTGCCAGACATTCGAGTGTAAGGCCAGGTTCTTCGATTTCCTCGTGGCTCAGTTACGAAGTGAATTGAATATACAGTACATAGGAAAACCCTTGATCATTATGGAAATATGGAAGTGGAGAGGCCAAGTATCCTATCAGTGATGTTTTGAAATACAGTATACTTTGGACTTTGTACTAACTGGTCTCAATTCAGGTCAGTCTTCAGAAACCAATTGTGTTCCTTCTCCTTCTATAATGGAGGTGGATGGCATTGAAAACTGTGAAAATGACACTAATGCTCCCCCAGTAGAAGAAATCTCTTTTAAATCACACGTTAAAGAAGATATGCAGAAGCCGCTTGAATTAAAGAGCAGTCTGTTGAGGCAAAGGAAGCGATACTGATGCTCCCCCAGTAGAGGAAATCTCTTGTAAATCACACGTTTAAGGAGATCTGCAAGAGACGCTTGAAATTAAAGAGGGGCCTATGAGGCATAGGAGACTGTTATCGAAAGAACCCAACCCCTGAAGCATAACATATTAATAAGCACAACGCAAACTGCGCACATGTCAGTTAGACTGAACGAGTGAGGCGAGACAATCTAAGATGGTGGGAGAACCAAACTTCAATCAAAACGCCAATCAGACCCCATGATACATAACATACAGAAAAACAATTCTGTGTTTTGTCAACTCCCACCCTTTCAGCCAATAGCATTCCATGAACTATCTCACGTAAGTGTGAGCCTTTGCGTTTTCCGAGACGCCAATACAGGGTATACTATCGTACAGTATTTTACATGGTGCAATGCTGTGAGTGTACATGTTTAAATTTATGTTTTTCACTATTTTTTAATGTTTTGTTATTCTTAGGCTAGGAAATACTTTTTTTATCAATAAAATAATTAAAGTACCGGAAATTTTTATATGTGCCAGCTCACGTAGGTCTGACCCTGTGCGCTTTGTGAAATGCCGATACCAGTATCGTACTTGCTATAGTGCAGAGCTACATGTTTATATTTATGTTTTTCACTACTTTTTACTGTTTTATTATTATTAGGCTGGGAAATCCTTTTTTTTATCAATAAAATAATGAAAAAAAAAAATTCAATAAAATAATGAAAATACAGTGTTCCTTCCATTATCGCGAGGGTTCGGTTCCGGGACCCGGCGCGAGACAGGAAAATCGCGGAGTAGGATCAGCCTATATGTACATAGATATTTTAATTTATTTTTACGTTTACACCGTATAAACTGTATAAACCCTCCCTGTACTGTTAATAAACCACCCTTTACTTCATAAATAACAGCATGCAAGCGTAAATTTATATGACATACTCATGTACATAGGTATTTTACAATTATTTTTACGTTTACTGTATAAACCCTCCCTGCACTGTTAAAAAACCACTCTTTGCTTTATAAATAACAGCATGCAACGTAAATTTATATGTACTTGATAGGTAAACTTACCTTATCTGTTATGGTTAACATTATCCTTTGCCGCTTAGGCTCACTACAAGAAGCCTTAGAAGATGAAGGATGCTTGGGAGGCATTGCAAATATTAAAATATGCAAGAAAAGAAATCACAAGCACAACGTGAACGGCGCACACGTGAGTTAGACTGAACGAGCCTTTGTCCGAAACGCTGATAGCGGTATCGTATTTTACATGTTGCAATACTGTTAGTATTTATGTTTTTTACTATTTTTTACTGTTTTATTATTCTTAGGCTAAGAAATACGTTTTTTTATCAATAAAATCATGAAACTACTGGAAATATAAATATATATGCTAACTCACGTAGCTGCGACCCCAATACATTGTGCGCTATCGGACACTTTCTCATGATGCAATACTGAGTTATACTGTACGTACGTATATCACAATTTATGTTTTTTACTATTTTTTACTGTTTTATTATTCGTAGGCTGGAAAATACATTTTTTTTATCAATTAGATAATGAAATATGTTTTTTCAATAAAAAAATGAAAATACTGAGAATTTTTTTTTTTAATATAATATTTTTGCATATACCCAAAAAATAAAATAATAATTTGCCAAAAGAAAAACATGGTACAGTGAAAACGCGAACCAAGAAACGCGATCCAGCGGGGGATCACTGTATATATATATATATATATATATATATATATATATATATATATATATATATATATATATATATATATATATTATATATATATATATATATATATATATATATATATATATATATACAGTGTTCCTTCGTTTATTGCGAAGGTTCGGTTCCGGGACCCGTCGCGATGGAGGAATTTTCGCGAAGTAGGATCATCCTATATGTACATAGATATTTTAATTTATTTTTACGTTTACACTGTATAAACTGTATAAACCCTCCCTGTACTGTTAACAAACCACCCTTTGCTTCATAAATAACAGCATGAAGCGTAAATTTATATGAAAGTGATAGATAAACTTACTGTGAATGAGGTGGTAATGACTTGACATACTCATGTACATAGGTATTTTACAATTATTTTTACGTTTACTGTATAAACCCTCCCTGCACTGTTAAAAAACCACCCTCTACTTTATAAATAACAGCATGCAACATAAATTCATATGTACGTGATAGGTAAACTAACTGTGAATGAGGTGGTAATGCTGTTTGTTGACTCCATAGGTAATTATTCCGCAGCCAATAACAGCTTTACGGCTGCTTTTTGGGGGAGAAGAATATGGTAATGGGGAGTTGCTGTCGCTGTTTCTTCTTTTGTTGGAAGATGGTCTGGAAAGGAATCATGGCATCGTCGAGAAGATTACAGAAGGTCACCGAACGTACCATATTATCGTCACGTACCTGCGAGAGTTGTTGGACTGCTTTCACATATTCATACATGGCTGCCAAACATTCGAGTGTAAGGCCAGGTTCTTCAATTTCTTCGTGCTTTTCATGAAGTTCTTCCTCTTCTTCGCTCGCTGATTTTGTCATTTCTTCCAAGTCCATCCACACTATTATCTTATTGCGGGATATTACGACCCTCTTCGCTGATTTATTAAAAGAAATAGTCGCTGTTTTCCTGATATTTGCCTTGTCCTTTTTGATGTAGCGAACAGTAGATTCATTGAGGCCAAAATAGCAGCCGACATCCGTAAACCTCTTTCCTTCTTTCAGCATATCTAAGAGTTTCATCTTATTTGTTATGGTTAACATCCTCCTTTGCCACTTAGGCTCACTACCAGAAGCCTTAGAAGATGAAGGATGCTTGGGAGGCATTGCAAAGGTTAAAATATGCGAGTAAAAAAAATCACTAGCAAAACGTATTAATAAGCACAACATGAACGGCGCACACCTGAGTCAGACTGAACGAGTGAGGCGAGACAATGGAAGATGGTGGGAGAAGCAAATATCAATGAAAAAGTCAGTCAGACCCCATGATACAGAACATACAGAAAAACAGTTCTGTGATTCGTCGTCTCCTGACCTTTCAGGCAATAGCATTCCATGAAGCATCTCATGTAGGTGCGAGCCTTTGCGTTTTCCGAAACGCTGATAGCGTTATCGTATTTTACATGGTGTAATACTGTTAGTATTTATGGTTTTTTACTATTTTTTACTGTTTTATTATTCTTAGGCTAAGAAATACGCTTTTTTTATCAATAAAATCATGAAACTACTGGAAATTTTAATATATGCTAGCTCACGTAGGTGCGACCCCTATACATTGTACGCTATCGGACAGTATTTCACATTATGCAATACTGTGAGTTATATATATCTAAATTTATGTTTTTTTACTATTTTTTACTGTTTTATTACTCTTAGGCTAGGAAATACTTGTTTTATCAATAAAATTAATGAAAATTTCAATATGTACTAGCTCACGTAGATGCGACCCTTTTCGTTTTCCGAAACGCTGATACCGGTATCGTATTTTACATGGTGCAATACTGTTAGTATTTATGTTTTTTACTATTTATTACTGTTTTATTATTCTTAGGCTAAGAAATACTTTTTTATCAATAAAATCATGACGCTACTGGAAATTTTAATATATGCTAGCTCACGTAGGTTCGACCATTTGCGTTTTCTGAAACGCTGATACCGGTATCGTACTTTCTCTGGTGCAGAATTACATGTTCAAATTTATGGGTTTTTTTTACTATTTCTTACTGTTTTATTATTCGTAGGCTGGGAAATAAATTTTTTTATCAATAAAATAATGAAATTTTTTTTTCAATAAAAAATTAAAATAATGAATTTTTTTTTATTTTTTTTATTTTAATATTTTTGCATATACCCACAAAAAAAATAAATTGCCAAAAAAAATTGCGATGCAGTGAATTCGCGAGCGAAGAATCGCAATAGAGCGAAGGATCATGCATATATATATATATATATATATATATATATATATATATATATATATATATATATATATATATATATATATATATATATATATATATATATATATATATATATATAAAACCAATTAAGCACATTACATATGTGACACCATGAATCATTTTTTACCCCGACCGGGACTCGAACCTAGGACTTATGATTACTAAGTCAAGGTGCTACCTCTACACCACAGAAGGTTAAAAGGAATCCAACCCTATAGCTTATATCTGCTATACTTAGGAATGAACTCATTCTAACTGAATGCCACTATGTTCATATTACAGATTCCCCAACCTCACTCGTGGCTTCATTTTAGCATTTAATTCAATTCCCAATCTCATTCGGGCCATGAAATAACCAATTAGGCACATTCCATATGTGAAAACATGAATAATTTTTTACCCCGACCGGGACTCGAACCTAGGACTTATGATTACTAAGTCAAGGTGCTAGCACTACACCACAGAAGGTTAAAA
The DNA here is from genome assembly GCA_037179515.1 of Halocaridina rubra. Lineage (NCBI taxonomy): Eukaryota > Metazoa > Arthropoda > Malacostraca > Decapoda > Atyidae > Halocaridina > Halocaridina rubra. The sequence continues at coordinate 92,893 of JAXCGZ010005888.1, read as the reverse complement.
GGAATCCAACCTTATAGCTTATATCTGCTATACTTAGGAATGAACGCATTCTTACTGAATGCCACTATGTTCGTATTACAGATTCCCCAACCTCACTCGTGGCTTCATTTTAGCATTTAATTCAATTCCCAGTCTCATTCGGGCCATGAAATAACCAATTAAGCACATTACATATATGAACATAGTGACATTCAGTTAGAATGCGTTCATTCCTAAGTATAGCAGATATAAGCTATAAGGTTGGATTCCTTTTAATCTTCTGTGGTGTAAGTGCTAGCACCTTGACTTAGTTATCATAAATCCTAGGTTCGAGTCCCGGACGGGGTAAAAAATGATTCATGTTTTCACATATGTAATGTGCTTAATTGGTTATTTCATGGCCTGAATGAGATTGGGAATTGAACTAAATGCTAAAATGAAGCCACGAGTGAGGTTGGGGAATCTGTAATATGAACATAGTGGCATTCAGTTAGAATGCGTTCATTCCTAAGTATAGCAGATATAAGCTATAAGGTTGGATTCCTTTTAACCTTCTGTGGTGTAGTGGTAGCACCTTGACTTAGTAATCATAAGTCCTAGATTCGAGTCCCGGTCGGGGTAAAAAATGATTCATGTTTTCACATATGTAATGTGCTTAATTGGTTATTTCATGGCCCGAATGAGATTGGGAATTGAATTAGATGCTAAAATGAAGCCACGAGTGAGGTTGGGGAATCTGTAATATGAACATAGTGGCATTCAGTTAGAATGCGTTCATTCCTAAGTATAGCAGATATAAGCTATAAGGTTGGATTCCTTTTAACCTTCTGTGGTATAGTGGTAGCACCTTGACTTAGTAATCATAAGTCCTAGGTTCGAGTCCCGGTCGGGGTAAAAAATGATTCATATATATATATATATATATATATATATATATATATATATATATATATATATATATATATATATATATATTATATATATATATATATATACAGTCCCCTTTTGGAATCCGCACTTGAAAAAGCACATAGCTAAGTTTGAAAAAGTTCAAAGACATGCCACGAATCTGGTGTCAGAAATACGCAATCTCAGTTATGATGAGAGGCTGAGGGAATTAGACTTACCATCACTCGAAGCTAGAAGAGTAAGGGGGGATATGGTGACAGTCTTTAAATTCCTTCATGGTTATGATAGAGTGGATAGGGATCGATATTTCGATATGGCTGGCTCTAGAACTAGAGGTCATAGTTTGAAGCTTCGTAAGAAAACTTCTTTGCAGGATGTAAGGAAATACTTTTTCAGTGTAAGAGTAGTTGATAATTGGAATTGGCTAAGCGAGGAGGTAGTTAATGCTATCTCAATCCATAGTTTTAAGGACAGGTATGATAAGTATCACTAAGTCTAAAATGGAACCGATCAGGAGACGGGAAGATACGAGCCTTGGGCTCTTTCCCGTAAACACAATTAGGTAATCACAATTAGGTAATCACATATCAGTGGCACTAAGTATCATATTTAAAAAGTCACTGGAGTCAGGGGAGATTCCAAGATGCTGGAAACAAGCAAATGTGATACCTATCTTCAAAAAGGGAAGGAGGGATACGGCTCTGAACTATAGACCAGTTTCCTTGACCAGCATAGTTTGCAAAGTTATGGAGAAACTACTAAGGAAACATATCTCTCTTCACTTGGAATCCTTCAACTTTTTGTCAGTGAGGCAACATGGCTTCAGAGAAGGTAGATCAACAGTAACAAACTTATTAGAATTTTATGATGAGGTAAGCCGATTCTTACATGAAAGAGAGGGCTGGGCAGATTGCATATTCCTAGACTTCCAGAAAGCGTTTGACACTGTTCCACATGGGAGACTTATTAGGAAGCTGCAATCAATGGCTAGAAAAGGTGGAAATGTTTTAGAATGGATAAAAACTTACTTAGAAGGAAGGGAACAGAGGGTTAGAGTAAGACACTCAGTGTCTGAATGGAGAAGAGTTAGTAGTGGAGTTCCACAGGGTTCAGTTTTAGGGCCACTTTTGTTCCTTGTATATGTAAATGACCTACCAGTGTCTGTAAATTCATTCATGAATATGTTTGCAGATGATGCAAAGATTGTGAAGAAAGTAAAAAAGGAGAACAATGGTAGAGAACTTCAGGAGGATCTAAATAATCTGCATGAGTGGTCAGAAAAGTGGCTAATGAAATTCAATACTTCAAAATGTAAGGTAATGAGAATGGGTACAAGTGCAAGAAGGCCCAAGCTTGACTACTCGGTGGCTGGAGTACAACTTCAAGAGACAGAAAATGAGAGAGATCTAGGAGTAAACATACTGGCAGATTTGTCTCCAGAAATACATATAAATGGCATAGTAAGGGCGGCATATGCATTCTTATCAAATGTAAGGGTAGCCTTCAGGCACATGGACAAGGAAATGTTCAGAAATATTTATGTAACCTATGTGAGGCCAAAACTCAAATATGCAGCCCCGTTTTGGAATCCGCACTTGAAAAAGCACATAGCTAAGCTTGAAAAATTTCAAAGACATGCCACGAAACTGGTGCCAGAAATACGCAATCTCAATTATGATGAGAGGCTGAGGGAATTAGACTTACCATCACTCGAAGCTAGAAGAGTGAGGGGGGGATATGGTGACAGTCTTTAAATTCCTTCATGGTTATGATAGAGTGGATAGGGATCGATATTTTGATATGGCTGGCTCTAGAACTAGAGGTCATAGTTTGAGGCTTCGTAAGAAAACTTCTTTGCAGGATGTAAGGAAATACTTTTTCAGTGTAAGAGTAGTTGATAATTGGAATTGGCTAAGCGAGGAGGTAGTTAATGCTATCTCAATCCATAGTTTTAAGGACAGGGATGATAAGTATCACTAAGTATAAAATGGAACCGATGAGGAGACGGGAAGATACGAGCTTTGGGCTCTTTCCCGTAAACACAATTACGTAATCACAATTAAGTAATCACATACATATATATATATATATATATATATATATATATATATATATATATATATATATATATATATTATATATATATATATATATATATATGAATAATTTTTTACCCCGACCGGGACTTAAACCTAGGACTTATAATTACTAAGTCAAGGTGCTACCAACTAGACACCACAGAAGGTTAAAAGGAATCGAACCTTATAGCTTATATCTGCTATACTTAGGAATAAACGCATTCTATCTGAATGCCACTATGTTCATATTACAGATTCCCCAACCTCGCTCATGGCTTCATTTTCGCATTTAATTCAATTCCTAATCTCATTTGCGCCATGAAATAACCAAATAAACACAATGCATATGTGAAAACATGAATCGTTTTTTTACCCCGACCGGGACATAAACCTAGGACTTATAATTACTAAGTCAAGGCGCTACGAACTACACACCACAGATGGTTAAAAGGAATCCAACCTTATAGCTTATATCTGCTATACTTAGGAATGAACGCATTCTATGTGAATGCTACTATGTTCATATTACAGATTCCCCAACCTCGCTCGTGGCTTCATTTTCACATTTATTTCAATTCCCAATCTCATTTGCGCCATGGACTAACCAAATAAACACAATGCATATGTGAAAACATGAATAATTTTTTACCCCGACCGGGACTTGAACCTAGGACTTATAATTACTAAGTCAAGGAGCTACCAACTACACACCACAGAAGGTTAAAAGGAATCCAACCTCATAGCTTATATCTGCTATACTTAGCAATGAACGCATTCAAATTGAATGCCACTATGTTCATATGACAGATTCCCCAACCTCCCTCGTGGCTTCATTTTCGCATTTAATTCAATTCCCAATCTCTTTGTGCCATGAAATAACCAAATAAACACATTACAAATGAGAAACCATGACTCATTTTTTTACCCCGACCGGGGCTTGAACCTAGGACTTATAATTACTAAGTCAAGGCACTACCAACTACGCACCACAGAAGGTTAAAAGGAATCCAACCTTATAGCTTATATCTGCTATACTTAGGAATGAACGCATTCTATCTGAATGCCACTATGTTCATATTACAGATTCCCCAACCTTACTCGTGGCTTCATTTTCGCATTAAATTCAATTCCCAATCTCATTTGGGCCATGAAATAACCAAATAAGCACATTACATATGTGAAAACATAAATCATTTTTTACCCGACCGGGATCTGAACCTAGGACTTATAATTACTAAGTCAAGGCACTACCAACTACACACCACTGAAGGTTAAAAGGAATCCAACCTTATTGCTTACATCTGTTATACTTAGGAATGAACGCATTCTATATGAATGCCACTATGTCCATATTACAGATTCCCGAACCTCGCTCGTGGCTTCATTTTCGCATTTAATTCAATTCCCAATCTCATTGGGCCAGAAATAATCAAATAAGCACATTACATATGTGAAAACATGAATCATTTTTTACCCTGACCGGGACTTGAACCTAGGACTTACAATTACTAAGTCAAGGCACTACCAACTACACATCACAGAAGTTTAAAAGGAATCCAACCTTATGGCTTATATCTGCTATAATTAGGAATGAATGCATTCTATGTGAATGCCACTATGTTCATATTACAGATTCCCCAACCTCACTCGTGGCTTCATTTTCATATTTAATTCAATTCCCAATCTCATTTGGGCCATGAAATAACCAAATAAGCACATTACATATGTGAAAACATGAATCTTTTTTTCCCCCAACCGGGACTTGAACCTAAGACTTATGCTTACTAAGTCAAGGCGCTATCAACTACAAACCACAGGAGGTTAAAAGGAATCCAACCTTATTGCTTATATCTGCTATACTTAGGAATGAATGCATTCTATGTGAATGCCACTATGTTCATATTACAGATTCCCCAACCTCGTTCGTGGCTTCATTTTTGCATTTAATTCAATTCCCAATCTCATTTCGGCCATGAAATAACCAAATAATCACATTACATATGTGAAAACATGAATAATTTTTTACCCCGACCGGGACTTGAACCTAGGACTTATAATTACTAAGTCAAATCGCTACCAGCTACACACTACAAAAGGTTAAAAGGAAACCAACCTTATAGCTTATATCTGCTATACTTAGGAATGAACACCTATTATCTGAATGCCACTATGTTCATATTACAGATTCCCCAACCTCGCTCGTGGCTTCATTTTCGCATTTAATTCAATTCCCAATCTCATTTGTGCAATGAAATAACCAAATAAGCACAATACATATGTGAAAACATAAATCATTTTTTACCCCAATCGGGACTTGAACCTAGGACTTATAATTACTAAGTCAGAGCGCTACCAACTACACACCACAGAAGGTTAAAAGGAATCCAACCTTATAGCTTATATCTGCTATACTTAGGAATGAACGCATTCTATCTGAATGCCACTATGTTCATATTACAGATTCCCCAACCTTGGTCATGGCTTCATTTTTGTTTTTAATTCAATTCCCAATCTCATTTGGGCCATGAAATTACCAAATAAGCACATTACATATGTGAAAACATAAATAATTTTTTACCCCGACCGGGACTTGAGCCTATTTCTTATAATTGCTAAGTCAAGGCTCTACCAACTACACACCACAAAAGGTTAAAAGGAGTCCATCCTTATAGTTTATATCTGCTATAATGAGGATTGAATGCATTCTATCTGAATGCCACTATGTTCATATTACAGATCCCCAACCTCGTTCGTGGCTTCATTTTCGCATTTAATTCAATTCCCAATCTCATTTGCGCCATGAAATAACCAAATAAACACAATGCATATGTGAAAACATGAATCATTTTTTTACCCCGACCGGGACTTAAACCTAGGACTTATAATTTCTAAGTCAAGGCGCTACCAACTACACACCACAGATGGTTAAAAGAAATCCAACCTTATAGCTTATATCTGCTATACTTAGGAATGAATGCATTCTATGTGAATGCCACTATGTTCATATTACAGATTCTCTAACCTCGCTCGTGGCTTCATTTTCACATTTATTTCAATTCCTAATCTCATTTGCGCCATGAAATAACCAAATAAACACAATGCATATGTGAAAACATGAATCATTTTTTACCCCGACCGGGACTTGAACCTAGGACTTATAATTACTAAGTCAAGGAGCTACCAACTACACACCACAGAAGGTTAAAAGGAATCCAACCTCATAGCTTATATCTGCTATACTTAGGAATGAACGCATTCAATGTGAATGCAACTATGTTCATATGACAGATTCCCCAACCTCCCTTGTGGCTTCATTTTCGCATTTAATTCAATTCCCAATCTCTTTGTGCCATGAAATAACCAAATAAACACATTACATATGAGAAAACATGAATCATTTTTCTTACCCCGACCGGGACTTGAACCTAGGACTTATAATTACTAAGTCAAGGCACTACCAACTACGCACCACAGAAGGTTAAAAGGAATCCAACCTTATAGCTTATATCTGCTATACTTAGGAATGAACGCATTCTATCTGAATGCCACTATGTTCATATTACAGATTCCCCAACCTTACTCGTGGCTTCATTTTCGCATTAAATTCAATTCCCAATCTCATTTGGGCCATGAAATAACCAAATAAGCACATTACATATGTGAAAACATAAATCATTTTTTACCCGACCGGGATCTGAACCTAGGACTTATAATTACTAAGTCAAGGCACTACCAATTACACACCACTGAAGGTTAAAAGGAATCCAACCTTATTGCTTACATCTGTTATACTTAGGAATGAACGCATTCTATATGAATGCCACTATGTTCATATTACAGATTCCCGAACCTCGCTCGTGGCTTCACTTTCGCATTTAATTCAATTCCCAATCTCATTGGGCCAGAAATAATCAAATAAGCACATTACATATATGAAAACATGAATCATTTTTTACCCCGACCGGGACTTGAACCTAGGACTTACAATTACTAAGTCAAGGCGCTACCAACTACACATCACAGAAGTTTAAAAGGAATCCAACCTTATGGCTTATATCTGCTATAATTTGGAATGAATGCATTCTATGTGAATGCCACTATGTTCATATTACAGATTCCCCAACCTCACTCGTGGCTTCATTTTCATATTTAATTCAATTCCCAATCTCATTTGGGCCATGAAATAACCAAATAAGCACATTACATATGTGAAAACATGAATCATTTTTTCCCCTGACCGGGACTTGAACCTAAGACTTATGCTTACTAAGTCAAGGCGCTACCAACTACAAACCACAGAAGGTTAAAAGGAATCCAACCTTATTGCTTATATCTGCTATACTTAGGAATGAACGCATTCTATGTGAATGCCACTATGTTCATATTACAGATTCCCCAACCTCGTTCGTGGCTTCATTTTTGCATTTATTTCAATTCCCAATCTCATTTCGGCCATGAAATAACCAAATAATCACATTACATATGTGAAAACATGAATCATTTTTTACCCCGACCGGGACTTGAACCTAGGACTTATAATTACTAAGTCAAGGCGCTACCAGCTACACACTACAAAAGGTTAAAAGGAAACCAACCTTATAGCTTATATCTGCTATACTTAGGAATGAACACCTATTATCTGAATGCCACTATGTTCATATTACAGATTCCCCAACCTCGCTCGTGGCTTCATTTTCGCATTTAATTCAATTCCCAATCTCATTTGGGCAATGAAATAACCAAATAAGCACAATACATATGTGAAAACATGAATCATTTTTTACCCCGACCGGGACTTGAACCTAGGACTTACAATTACTAAGTCAGAGCGCTACCAACTACACACCACAGAAGGTTAAAAGGAATCCAACCTTATAGCTTATATCTGGTATACTTAGGAATGAACGCATTCTATCTGAATGCCACTATGTTCATATTACAGATTCCCCAACCTTGGTCATGGCTTCATTTTTGCATTTAATTCAATTCCCAATCTCATTTGGGCCATGAAATTACCAAATAAGCACATTACATATGTGAAAACATAAATCATTTTTTACCTCGACCGGGACTTGAGCCTATTTCTTATAATTACTAAGTCAAGGCGCTACCAACTACACACCACAAAAGGTTAAAAGGAGTCCATCCTTATAGTTTATATCTGCTATAATGAGGATTGAATGCATTCTATCTGAATGCCACTATGTTCATATTACAGATCCCCAACCTCGTTCGTGGCTTCATTTTCGCATTTAATTCAATTCCCAGTCTCATTTGGGCAATGAAATAACCAAATAAGCACATTACATATGTGAAAACATGAATCATTTTTTACCCCGACCGAGACTTGGACCTAGGACTTATAATTACTAAGTCAAATCGCTACCAACTACACACTACAGAAGGTTAAAAGGAATCCAACCTTATAGCTTATATCTGCTATACTTAAGAATGAATGCATTCTATCTGAATGCCACTATGTTCATATTACAGATTCCCCAACCTCGCTCGTGGCTTCATTTTCGCATTTAATACAATTCCCAATCTCATATGGGCCATGAAATTACCAAATAAGCACATTACATATGTGAAAACATAAATAATTTTTTACCCCGACCGGGACTTGAGCTTATTTCTTATAATTACTAATTCAAGGCGCTACCAGCTACACACCACAAAAGGTTAAAAGGAATCGAACCTTATAGCTTATATCTGCTATACTGAGGAATGAATGCATTCTATCTGAATGCTACTATGTTCATATTACAGATCCCCAACCTCGCCCGTGGCTTCATTTTTGCATTTAATTCAATTCCCAATCTCATTTGGGCCATGAAATAACCAAATAAACACATTACATATGTGAAAACATGAAACATTTTTTACCCCGACCAGGACTTGAACCTAGGACTTATAGTTACTAAGTCAAGGCGCTACCTACTACACACCACAGAAGGTTAAAAGGAATCGAACCTTATAGCTTATATCTGGTATACTTAGGAATGAACGCATTCTATCTGAATGCCACTATGTTCATATTACAGATTCCCCAACCTCGCTTGTGGCTTCATTTTCACATTTAATTCAATTCCCAATCTCATTTGGGACATGAAATAACCAAATAAGCACAATACATATGTGAAAACATGAATCATTTTTTTCCCCAACTGGGACTTGAAACTAGGACTTATAATTATTAAGTCAAGGTGCTACCAACTACACACCACAGAAGGTTAAAAGGAATCCAACCTCATAGCTTATATCTGCTATACTTAGGAATGAACGCATTCAATGTGAATGCCACTATGTTCATATGACAGATTCCCCAACCTCCCTTGTGGCTTCATTTTCGCATTTAATTCAATTCCCAATCTCTTTGTGCCATGAAATAACCAAATAAACACATTACATATGAGAAAACATGAATCATTTTTCTTACCCCGACCGGGACTTGAACCTAGGACTTATAATTACTAAGTCAAGGCACTACCAACTACGCACCACAGAAGGTTAAAAGGAATCCAACCTTATAGCTTATATCTGCTATACTTAGGAATGAACGCATTCTATCTGAATGCCACTATGTTCATATTACAGATTCCCCAACCTTACTCGTGGCTTCATTTTCGCATTAAATTCAATTCCCAATCTCATTTGGGCCATGAAATAACCAAATAAGCACATTACATATGTGAAAACATAAATCATTTTTTACCCGACCGGGATCTGAACCTAGGACTTATAATTACTAAGTCAAGGCACTACCAATTACACACCACTGAAGGTTAAAAGGAATCCAACCTTATTGCTTACATCTGTTATACTTAGGAATGAACGCATTCTATATGAATGCCACTATGTTCATATTACAGATTCCCGAACCTCGCTCGTGGCTTCACTTTCGCATTTAATTCAATTCCCAATCTCATTGGGCCAGAAATAATCAAATAAGCACATTACATATATGAAAACATGAATCATTTTTTACCCCGACCGGGACTTGAACCTAGGACTTACAATTACTAAGTCAAGGCGCTACCAACTACACATCACAGAAGTTTAAAAGGAATCCAACCTTATGGCTTATATCTGCTATAATTTGGAATGAATGCATTCTATGTGAATGCCACTATGTTCATATTACAGATTCCCCAACCTCACTCGTGGCTTCATTTTCATATTTAATTCAATTCCCAATCTCATTTGGGCCATGAAATAACCAAATAAGCACATTACATATGTGAAAACATGAATCATTTTTTCCCCTGACCGGGACTTGAACCTAAGACTTATGCTTACTAAGTCAAGGCGCTACCAACTACAAACCACAGAAGGTTAAAAGGAATCCAACCTTATTGCTTATATCTGCTATACTTAGGAATGAACGCATTCTATGTGAATGCCACTATGTTCATATTACAGATTCCCCAACCTCGTTCGTGGCTTCATTTTTGCATTTATTTCAATTCCCAATCTCATTTCGGCCATGAAATAACCAAATAATCACATTACATATGTGAAAACATGAATCATTTTTTACCCCGACCGGGACTTGAACCTAGGACTTATAATTACTAAGTCAAGGCGCTACCAGCTACACACTACAAAAGGTTAAAAGGAAACCAACCTTATAGCTTATATCTGCTATACTTAGGAATGAACACCTATTATCTGAATGCCACTATGTTCATATTACAGATTCCCCAACCTCGCTCGTGGCTTCATTTTCGCATTTAATTCAATTCCCAATCTCATTTGGGCAATGAAATAACCAAATAAGCAAAATACATATGTGAAAACATGAATCATTTTTTACCCCGACCGGGACTTGAACCTAGGACTTACAATTACTAAGTCAGAGCGCTACCAACTACACACCACAGAAGGTTAAAAGGAATCCAACCTTATAGCTTATATCTGGTATACTTAGGAATGAACGCATTCTATCTGAATGCCACTATGTTCATATTACAGATTCCCCAACCTTGGCCATGGCTTCATTTTTGCATTTAATTCAATTCCCAATCTCATTTGGGCCATGAAATTACCAAATAAGCACATTACATATGTGAAAACATAAATCATTTTTTACCTCGACCGGGACTTGAGCCTATTTCTTATAATTACTAAGTCAAGGCGCTACCAACTACACACCACAAAAGGTTAAAAGGAGTCCATCCTTATAGTTTATATCTGCTATAATGAGGATTGAATGCATTCTATCTGAATGCCACTATGTTCATATTACAGATCCCCAACCTCGTTCGTGGCTTCATTTTCGCATTTAATTCAATTCCCAGTCTCATTTGGGCAATGAAATAACCAAATAAGCACATTACATATGTGAAAACATGAATCATTTTTTACCCCGACCGAGACTTGGACCTAGGACTTATAATTACTAAGTCAAAGCGCTACCAACTACACACTACAGAAGGTTAAAAGGAATCCAACCTTATAGCTTATATCTGCTATACTTAAGAATGAATGCATTCTATCTGAATGCCACTATGTTCATATTACAGATTCCCCAACCTCGCTCGTGGCTTCATTTTCGCATTTAATACAATTCCCAATCTCATATGGGCCATGAAATTACCAAATAAGCACATTACATATGTGAAAACATAAATAATTTTTTACCCCGACCGGGACTTGAGCTTCTTTCTTATAATTACTAATTCAAGGCGCTACCAGCTACACACCACAAAAGGTTAAAAGGAATCGAACCTTATAGCTTATATCTGCTATACTGAGGAATGAATGCATTCTATCTGAATGCTACTATGTTCATATTACAGATCCCCAACCTCGCCCGTGGCTTCATTTTTGCATTTAATTCAATTCCCAATCTCATTTGGGCCATGAAATAACCAAATAAACACATTACATATGTGAAAACATGAAACATTTTTTACCCCGACCAGGACTTGAACCTAGGACTTATAGTTACTAAGTCAAGGCGCTACCTACTACACACCACGGAAGGTTAAAAGGAATCGAACCTTATAGCTTATATCTGGTATACTTAGGAATGAACGCATTCTATCTGAATGCCACTATGTTCATATTACAGATTCCCCAACCTCGCTTGTGGCTTCATTTTCACATTTAATTCAATTCTCAATCTCATTTGGGACATGAAATAACCAAATAAGCACAATACATATGTGAAAACATGAATCATTTTTTTCCCCAACCGGGACTTGAAACTAGGACTTATAATTATTAAGTCAAGGTGCTACCAAGTACACACCACAGAAGGTTAAAACAAATCCAACCTTATAGCTTATATATGCTATACCTAGGAATGAACGCATTCTATCTGAATGCCACTATGTTCATATTACACATTCCACAACCTCGCTCGTGGCTTCATTTTTGAATTTAATTCAATTCCCAGTCTCATTTGGGCCATGAAATAACCAAATAAGCACATTACATATGTGAAAATATGAATCATTTTTTATCCCGACCGGGACTTGAACCTAGAACTTATAATTACTAAGTCAAGTCGCTACCAACTACACATCACAGAAGGTTAAAAGGAATCCAACCTTATAGCTTATATCTGCTATACTTAGGAATGAATGCATTCTATCTGAATGCCACTATGTTCATATTACAGATTCCCCAACCTCGCTCGTGGCTTCATTTTTGCTTTCAATTCAATTCCCAATCTCATTTGGGCCATGAAATAACCAAATAAGCACATTGCATATGTTAAAACATGAATAATTTTTTACCCCGACCGGGACATGAACCTAGGACTTATAATTACTAAGTCAAGGCGCTACCAACTATTCATCACAGAAGTTTTAAAGGAATCCAACCTTATAGCTTATATCTGCTATACTAAGGAATGAACACATCTATCTGAATGCCACTATGTTCATATTACAGATTCTCTAACCTTGCTTGTGGCTTCATTTTCGCATTTAATTCAATTCCCAATCTCATTTGTTCCGTGAAATAACCATATAAGCACATTACATATGTGAAAACATGAATCATTTCTTACCCCGACCAGTACTTGAACCTAGGACTTATAATTACTAAGTGAACTTGCTACCAACTACACATCATAGAATGTTAAAGGGAATCCAACCTTATAGCTTATATCTACTATACTTGGGAATGAATGCATTCTATCTGAATGCCACTATGTTCATATTACAGATTCCCTAACCTCGCTCGTGGCTTCATTTTTGCATTTAATTCAATTCCCAATCTCATTTGGGCCATGAAATAACCAAATAAGCACATTACGTATGTGAAAACATGAATCATATTTTACCCCGACAGGGACTTGAACCTAGGACTTATAATTATTAAGTCAAGGCGCTACAAACTACACCCCAAAGAAGGTTAAAAGGGATCGAACCTTATAGCTTATATCTGCTATACTTAGGAAGGAATGCATCTATCTGAATGCCACTATGTTTATATTGCGGATTCCCCAACTTCGCTTGTGGCATCATTTTTGCATTTAATTCAATTCTGACTCTCATTTCGGCCATGAAATAACCAAATAAGCACATTACATGTGTGAAAACATGAAACATTTTTTACCCCAACCGGGACTTGAACCTAGGACTTATAATTACTAAGTCAAGGCGCTACCAACTACACATCACAGAAAGTTAAAAGAATCCAACCTTATAGCTTATACCTGCTATACTTAGGAATGAATGCGTTCTATCTGAATGCCATTATGTTCATATTACAGATTCTCCAACCTCGCTCGTGGCTTCATTTTCGCATTTAATTCAATTCCCAATCTCATTTGGGCCATGAAATATCCAAATAAGCACATTACATATGTGAAAACATTAATCATTTTTTACCCCGACAGAGACTTGAACCTAGGACTTATAATTACTAAGTCGAGGCGCTACCAACTACACATCACAGAAGGTTAAAAGGAATCCAACCTTATAGCTTATATCTGCTATACTTAGGAATGAACGCATCTCTCTGAATGCCACTATGTTCATATTACAGATTCCCCAACCTCGTTCGTGGCTTCATTTTCGCATTTAATTCAATTCCCAATCTCATTTGCGCCATGAAATAACCAAATAAACACAATGCATATGTGAAAACATGAATCATTTTTTACTCCAACCGGGACTTGAACCTAGGATTTATAGTTACCAAGTCAAGGCGCTACCAACTTCACACCACAGAAGGTTAAAAGGAATCCAACCTTATAGCTTATATCTGCTATACTTAGGAATGAATATATTCAATCTGAATGCCACTAAGTTCATATTACAGATTCCCCAACCTTTGCTCGTAGCTTCATTTTCATATTTAATTCAATTCCCAATCTCATTTGGGCCATGAAATAACCAAATAAGCACATTACATATGTGAAAACATGAATAATTTTTTTACCCCGACCGGGACTTGAACCTAAGACTTATAATTACTAAGTCAAGGAGCTACCAACTACAAACCACAGAGGGTTAAAAGGAATCCAACCTTATAGCTTATATCTGCTATACTTAGGAATGAACGCATTCTAACCGAATGTCACTATGTTCATATTACAGATTTCCCAACCTCGCTCGTGGCTTCATTTTCGCATTTAATTCAATTCCCAATCTCGTTTGGGCCATGAAATAACCAAATAAGCACATTACATATGTGAAAACATGAATCATTTTTTTCTCCGACCAGGACTTGAACCTAGGACTTATAATTACTAAGTCAAGGCGCTACCAACTACACACCACAGAAGGTTAAAAGGAATCCAACCTTATATATGCTATACTTAGGAATGAACGCATTCTATCTGAATGCCACTATGTTCATATTACAGATTCCCCAACCTCGCTCGTGGCTACATTTTCGCATTTAATTCAATTCCCAATCTTATTTGTTCCATGAAATAACCAAATAAGCACAATACATATGTAAAAAATTATTCATGTTTTTACATATGTAATGTGCTTATTTGGTAATTTCATGGCCCAAATGAGATTGGGAATTGAATTAAATGCGAAAATGAAGCCACGAGCGAGATTGGGGAATCTGTAATATGAACATAGTGGCATTCGGATAGAATGCGTTCATTCCTAAGTATAGCAGATGTAAGCTATAAGGTTGGATTCCTTTTAACCTTCTGTGGTGTGTAGTCGGTAGCGCCTTGACTTAGTAATTATAAGTCCTAGGATGAATTCCCGGTCGGGGTAAAAAAATGATTCATGTTTTTACATATGTGATATGCTTATTTGGTTATTTCATTGCCTAAATGAGATTGGGAATTGAATTAAATGCGATAATGAAGCCATGAGCGAGGTTGGGGAATCTGTAATATGAACTTAGTGGCATTCAGATAGAATACGTTCATTCTTAAGTATAGCATATATAAGCTATAAGGTTGGATTTCTTTTAACCTTCTGTGGTGTGTAGTTGGTAGTGCCTTGACTTAGTAATTATAAGTCCTAGGTTCAAGTCCCGGTCGGGGTAAAAAATTATTCATGTTTTCATATGTGAAATGTGCTTTTTTGGTTATTTCATGGACCATATGAGATTGGGAATTGAATTAAATGCAAAAATGAAGCCACGAGCGAGGTTGGGGAATCTGTAATATGAACATAGTGGCATTCAGATAGAATGCGTTCATTCCTAAGTATAGCAGATATAAGCTATAAGGTTGGATTCCTTTTAACCTTTTGTGGTGTGTAGTTGGTAGTGCCTTGACTTAGTAATAATAAGTCCTAGAATTAAGTCCCAGTCGGGGTAAAAAATGATTCATGTTTTTACATATGTAATGTGCTTATTTGTATATATATATATATATATATATATATATATATATATATATATATATATATATATATATATATATATATATATATATATATATATATATATATATATATATATATATATATATATATACATATATACATATATACATATATACATATATACATATATACATATATACATATATACATATATATATATATATATATATATATATATATATATATATATATATATATATATATATATATATATATATATATATATATACATACATACATACATACATACATACATACATACATACATACACGCACGCACGCACGCACGCACGCACGCACGCACGCACGCACGCACGCACGCACGCACGCACGCACGCACGCACGCACGCACACACACACACACACACACACACACACATACACACATACACACATACACACATACATTCATACATACATACATACATACATATATTGAGTTAAATGTAAAGTCTAAATCCCGTGATAACATATCTTGGTTAGCAAGTCAGTTTATCAGTTAGGAAGAATATATAACAGAAACAGGTGGGTGCCACCTCGAACACAAATTCGAATTTTCCTTCAGGTTTGACTTTTGTTTTTCTTTTTCTTTTTATACTTAAATTACCATGGTCAAGTTTTTAAGTTAAGATGTGTGTTACCAGAAAGGAGACAAACTGAGTCACTAAATAGCACTTATATGGAGATATAAAAATTCTGTGTGAAGGTAAATTAGAAGTTTTTCTCTTTTTTTTTTTTTTCCTCTTTCTCGTCTTCTTTCTATATTCTGTGAGAGGGAGAACATAAAAATGAAGCCATCTCTGTCCCAAACCTCTCCCACCCATGGGTCGGGAGAAGGGGTAGTCATCAGAGGACTTAAACAGAGAATCAAGAAGTTAGAGGAAATGGTTACAAGCCTTGATAATAAAATTCGGAATATGGATGGAGAAATGAAAGAGAATGAAACACTCAGAGAACAAATAAGATCTTTGGAGGAAGCAAATAAAGCACAAGGGCAGGAGAGAAAGGAACTAGAAAAAAGAATAAAGAAGCTGGAAGGGGAAAAGAGTCAACTAGAATCTAGAATTTCTAAACAAGAAGATAAAAACAAACAGCTAAATGACAACCTAAAGGAATTAGATGTTAGTTCACTGCTCTCTTCTGAGAGAGACGAGATTGCTGCTTGGAATGTTCAGATTAAGGAAAACATTGAACAGTTCAGAAAAGAGTTCCAGGAGCTGAATATGGAAAATGATGCCATGAAAACGTCCTTTGCTGATGCACTAAAGGGGAATGTGGCAGTAAAAGAGGCTGTGAAGGTGGTGGCACTGGAAAACATACAAACAGTTGACTATAAAGAGACAGTAATCGAAAAAATGAAAGACGTTGTGATGGAAAGGGCAAACCCACTCATCAGACAGGCACTTGATAAGGAGAAGACAGTGGTAATCTCAGGCATAAGTGAATCCCAGGAGCCAACATGGCAGGGGAGACTTGAAGAAAATAAAGCTAACGTTGTAGACCTGATAAGAAAGCTTGGAGTAGTATGTGGTCCTGAGGATATTGTAAACATACACCAACTAGGTAAATATTCGAGGGAAGGAAAGCCGAGACCAACAAAAGTAACCTTTGAGAGAGGGAAGATATGTAGGGAAATATTGTTGGGAAAAAAAAGTCTAAAAGACCTTCAAGAATGCAAAGAAGTGTTCATTAGACGATACAGAACACAGGAAGAGATGGGAAAGATCAAAAACTTGTTGCAAGAGGCAAGAAGGTTAAATGATGAAAGAAATGAAGAAGAGAAGAAAAATTTTTGTTACAGAATACTTCCAGACAAAGGGGAGATAAAGAAGATAATGACAGAAGATCAGGGGATGGGGCCTCATTAAGATTGTTATACACAAATGCTGATGGATTAGCTGGTAAGGCAGTAGAATTAAAAGATAGGATTCACAACAGTAAGGCAGATATAGTAGCAATTACAGAGACTAAGTTGAGTGAGGACATAAACAGTGTCACAGTTTTTCCTAAGGGCTTCAGAATACTAAGGGTCGAAAGATCTGAGAGGACTGGTGGAGGGATAGCACTGCTCATAAGTGAGAGGATTCAAGTTGAAGAAATAAACTT
>JAXCGZ010005888.1:0-67500 GCA_037179515.1 Halocaridina rubra | reverse complement strand
ACGTGGAGGATGGGCAGGAGCATTATCCATTATGAGGAGACACTTAAGAGGCAAATTTTTTTCCTCAAGATATTTCTTCATTGCTGGCGCAAACACTTCAATCAACCAATCTAGGAATAAAATCTGCGTGACCCAAGCCTTTTTAGATTTGACCTCCACATTACAGGGAGGCTAACCTTTAATACATTATTGCATTTGAAAGCACGCAGATTTTCAGAGTGGTACACTAAAAGTGGCTTGATCTTACAGTCCCCACTAGCATTAGCACACAATAAAAGGGTAAGCCTGTCTTTCGTTGGTTTGTGGCCATGCAATGATTTCTCCTCTTCAGTTATATAATTCTATTGGGCATATTCTTCCAAAAGAGTCCCGTTTCATCACAATTAAACACTTGTTGCGGGATATAACCTTCACTCTCGATATATTTATCGAATTCCTTTACATAGGAATCCGCTGCTATACTTAGGAATGAACGCATTCTATCTGAATGCCACTATGTTCATATTACAGATTCCCCAACCTCACTCGTGGCTTCATTTTAGCATTTAATTCAATTCCCAATCTCATTCGGGTCGTACAATAACCAAATAAGCACATTACATATGTCAAAACATGAATCTTTTTTTTTTACCCCGACCGGGACTCGAACCTAGGACTTATAATTACTAGGTTAAGGCGCTACCAACTACACACCACAGAAGGTTAAAAGGAATCCAATCTTATAGCTTATATCTGCTATACTTGGGAATTAACGCATTTTATCTGAATGCCACAATGTTCATATTACAGATTCCCAAACCTCTCTCGAGGCTTCATTTTAGCATTTAATTCAATTCCCAATCTCATTCAGGTCATACAATAACCAAATAAGCACATTACATATGTGAAAACATGAATATTTTTTTTACCCCGACCGGGACTCGAACATAGGACTTATGATTACTAAGTCAAGGCGCTACCAACCACACACCACAGAAGGTTAAAAGGAATCCACCCTTATAGATTATATTTGCTATACTTATGAATGAATGCATTCTATCTGAATGCCACTATGTTCATATTACAGATTCCCCAACCTCACTTGTGGCTTCATTTTAGCATTTAATTCAATTCCCAATCTCATTCAGGTCATACAATTACCAGATAAGCACATTACATATTTGAAAACATGAATCGTTTTTTACCCTGACCGGGACTCGAACCTAGGACTTATAATAGCTATGCCAAGGCACTACCAACTACACACCACACAAGGTTAAAAGGAATCCAACCTTATAGCTTATATCTGCTATACTTAGGAATGAACGCATTCTATCTGAATGCCACTATGTTTATATTACAGATTCCCCAACCTCACTCGTGGCTTCATTTTAGCATTTAACTCAATTCCTAATCTCATTTGGGTCATGCAATAACCAAATAAGCACATTACATGGGGGGGCTGTAATAAGAACATGGTGGCATTCAGACAGAATGCGTTCATTCATAAGTATAGCAGATATAAGCTATAAGGTTGGACTCCTTTTAACCTTCTGTGGTGTGTAGTTGGTAGCGCCTTGACTTAGTAATTATAAGTCCTAGGTTCGAGTCCTGGTCGGGGTAAAAAATGATTCATGTTTTCACATATGTAATGTGCTTATTTAGTTATTGTATAACCCGAATGAGATTGGGAATTAAATTAAATGCTAAAATGAAGCCACGAGTGAGGTTGGGGAATCTGTAATATGAACATAGTGGCATTCAGATAGATGCGTTCATTCCTAAGTATAGCAGATATAAGCTATAAGGTTGTATTCCTTTTAAACTTCTGTGGTGTGTAGTTGGTAGCACCTTGACTTAGTAATTATAAGTCCTAGGTTCGAGTCCGGGTTGGGGTAAAAAATGATTCATGTTTTCACATATGTAATGTGCTTATCTGGTTATTGCATGACCCAAATGAGATTGGGAATTGAATTAAATGCTAAAATGAAGCCACGAGTGAGGTTGGGGAATCTGTAATATGAACATAGTGGCATTTAGATAGAATGTGTTCATTCCTAAGTATAGCAGATATAAGCTATAAGGTTGGATTCCTTTTAACCTTCTGTGGTGTGTAGTTGGTAGCGCCTTGACTTAGTAATTATAAGTCCTAGGTTCGAGTCCCGGTCGGGGTAAAAAATTATTCATGTTTTCACATATGTATTGTGCTTATTTGGTTATTGTATGACCTGAATGAGATTGGGAATTGCATTATATGCTAAAATGAAGCCACGTGTGAGGTTGGGGAATCTGTAATATGAACATAGTGGCATTCAGATAGAATGCGTTCATTTCTAAGTATAGCAGATATAAGCTATAAGGTTGGATTCCTTTTAATCTTCTGTGGTGTGTAGTTGGTAGCGCCTTGACTTAGTAATTATAAGTCTTAGGTTCGAGTCCCGGTTGGGGTAAAAAATGATTCATGTTTTCACATATGTAATGTGCTTATTTGGATATATATATATACAGTGTTCCCCCGGTTTTTCGCATTTCTTGGTTCGCGTTCTCACTGTATCGCGTTTTTTTTTTTTATAAATTATTATTTTATTTTATGGGTATATGCAAATATATTAAAATAATAAAAAAGAAAAAATTCTCAGTATTTTCATTTTTTTATTGAAAAAAACATATTTCATTATCTAATTGATAAAAACAAATTATTTCCCAGCCTACAAATAATAAAATAGTAAAAAATAGTAAAAAACATAAATTTAGATAGATAGATAGATAGATACGTTTATTGACCACCTCTTTTGAAAAGTATAATCTTTACAAAAGGAATATTTGGTCCAAATTACAATGAATAAATATAGTAGATTTTGTAGAATCATCAAATAAGTAAATGAATTTTAAATTAATATACATTGTACTAATAACTGAATGATATACGTACGTACAGTATAACTCACAGTATTGCATCATGCGAAATAGTGTACGATAGCGTACAATGTATTGGGGTCGCAGCTACATGAGCTAGCATATATAGTTATATTTCCAGTATTTTCATGATTTTATTGATAAAAAAAACGTATATCTTAGCCTAAGAATAATAAAACAGTAAAAAATAGTAAACAGTATTGCACCACGTAAAATACGAAACCGGTATCAGTGTTTTGGAAAACGCAAAGGCTCTCACCTACGTGACATAGTGAATATTAAAATTTTCATTATTTTATTGATAAAACAAGTATTTCCTAGCCTAAGAATAATAAAACAGTAAAAAAATAGTGAAAAAACATTAATTTAGATATACGTACGTACAGTATAACTCACAGTATTGCATCATGCTAAATAGTGTCCGATAGTTACGTGAGCTAGCATATACATAAATTTAGATATACGTACGTACGTACAGTATAACACACATTATTGCATCATGCGAAATAGTGTCTGATAGCTACGTGAGCTAGCATATATATTTATATTTCCAGTAGTTTCATGATTTTATTGATAAAAAAAAACGTATTTCATAGCCTAAGAATAAAAAAACAGTAAAAAATAGTGAACAGTATTGCACCACGTAAAATACGATACCGGTATAGGTGTTTCGGAAAACGCAAAGGCTCTCACCTATATGACCTAGTGAATATTAAAATTCTCATTATTTTATTGATAAAACTAGTATTTCCTATCCTAAGAATAATAAAACAGTAAAAAATAGTAAAAAACATAAATTTAGATATATGTACGTACAGTATAACTCACAGTGACGCCATCTCTGTCCCAAACCTCTCCCATCCATGGGCCGGTAGGAGGGGTAGCCATCAGGAGACTCAAACAGAAAATCAAGAATTTAGAGGAAATGGTTATAAGCCTTGATGATAAAATTTAGAATATGGATGGAGAAATGAAGGAGAATGAAACACTCAGAGAGCAAATAAGATCTTTGGAGGAAGCAAATAAAGCACAAGGGCAGGAGAGAAAGGAACTAGAAAAAAGAATAAAGAAGCTGGAAGGGGAATAGAGTCAACTAGAATCTAGACTTTCTAAACAAGAAGATAAAAACAAATAGCTGAATGACAACCTAAAAGGAATTAGATGTTAGTTCACTGCTCTCTTCTGAGAGAGACGAGATTGCTGCTTGGAATGTCCAGATTAAGGAAAACATTGAACAGTTCAGAAAAGAGTTCCATGAGCTGAATATGGAAAATGATGCCATGAAAACTTCCTTTGCTGATGCACTAAAGGGGAATGTGGCAGTAAAAGAGGCTGTAAAGGTGGTGGCACTGGAAAACATACAAACAGTTGACTATAAAGAGACAGTAATAAAAAAAATGGATTTTGATTATGGGAGACTTTAATCATAAAGAGATAGATTGGATAAATCTTGACCCACACAGTGGTGAGGACTCATTCGGGGCAAGATTCCTAGATTGCGTACAAGGGAATTTCCTACACCAACATGTAATGGAACCAACAAGGGCCAGGGGTGGGGATGAGCCATCACTACTTGATCTAGTGTTCACAGATAATGTGTTGGATATTGAAAAAATTGAGTATGAACCACCATTTAGAAAGAGTGACCACTGTGTGTTGTTGATGGAGTATATGATTGAAGATATTCTTCCTGAGAGTAGAGGCACTGAGGACATGAGGAGGAACTATCGGAAAGGAGATTACATCAAAATGAATGAGCTTTTTGCAGTTATTGACTGGAGAACCTTATTTTACAACAAATCTGTACAAGAAATGTATGACATCTTTTGTGAGAAATATGGGAAGATAGTAGATTGCGCATAACTGTCACCAAAGTAGGTGTAATTCATGCCAGAGAGAAATGGTTCGATAATGGGTGTAAAAGAGCTAAGGAGAGGAGAGACAAATGCTGGAAAAGGTATAGGAGGAGAAAAAAAATAAATGCCTGGCAAACCTACAAAAGAGCAAGAAATGACTACCTAAGTAAAAGGAGAGAGGCAGAGAGAGACTTTGAGAGGGACATCACCAGGAAGGCTAAAGAAAATCCCAAGCTTTTCCACAGCTTTATTAGAGGAAAACTGAAGGTAAAAGAACAGGTTTTAAGGCTAAAGAGAGCGGATGGAAGCATCACTGAGACTGATGAAGAGATCTGCAAAGAATTGAACAAGGAGTTTCAGTCAGTATTTACAGTAGAAAATACCCCACCCCCTCAGATTGCAGTGATAGAAGCTCAAGGGCCGGTATTAGAGAACATCAACCTTACAGCCACAGAGGTATGCAAAGCGCTGATGGATTTAGATGTTCATAAAGCTACAGGTCCTGATGACATATCCCCTCATGTGCTTAAAAAATGCGCAAACACAATATCAGTGGCACTAAGTATCATATTTAAGGAGTCACTGGAGTCGGGGGAGATTCCAAGATGCTGGAAACAAGCAAATGTGATACCTATCTTCAAAAAGGGAAGGAGGGATACGGCTCTGAACTATAGACCAGTTTCCTTGACCAGCATAGTTTGCAAAGTTATGGAGAAACTACTAAGGAAACATATCTCTCTTCACTTGGAATCCTTCAACTTTTTGTCAGTGAGGCAACATGGCTTCAGAGAAGGTAGATCAACAGTAACAAACTTATTAGAATTTTATGATGAGGTAAGCCAAATCTTACAGGAAAGAGAGGGCTGGGCAGATTGCATATTCCTAGACTTCCAGAAAGCGTTTGACACTGTTCCACATGGGAGACTTATTAGGAAGCTGCAATCAATGGCTAGAATAGGTGGAAATGTTTTGGAATGGATATAAACTTACTTAGAAGGAAGGGAACAGAGGGTTAGAGTAAGACACTCAGTGTCTGAATGGAGAAGAGTTAGTAGTGGAGTTCCACAGGGTTCAGTTTTTGGGCCACTTTTGTTCCTTGTATATGTAAATGACCTACCAGAGTCTGTAAATTCATTCATGAATATGTTTGCAGATGATGCAAAGATTGTGAAGAAAGTAAAAAACGAGAACAATGGTAGAGAACTTCAGGAGGATCTAAATAATCTGCATGAGTGGTCAGAAAAGTGGCTAATGAAATTCAATACTTCAAAATGTAAGGTAATGAGAATGGGTACAAGTGCAAGAAGGCCCAAGCTTGACTACTCGGTGGCTGGAGTACAACTTCAAGAGACAGAAAATGAGAGAGATCTAGGAGTAAACATACTGGCAGATTTGTCTCCAGAAATACATATAAATGGCATAGTAAGGGCAGCATATGCATTCTTATCAAATGTAAGGGTAGCCTTCAGGCACATGGACAAGGAAATGTTCAGAAATATTTATGTAACCTATGTGAGGCCAAAACTCGAATATGCAGCCCCCTTTTGGAATCCGCACTTGAAAAAGCACATAGCTAAGCTTGAAAAAGTTCAAAGACATGCCACGAAACTGGTACCAGAAATACGCAATCTCAGTTATGATGAGAGGCTGAGGGAATTAGACTTACCATCACTCGAAGCTAGAAGAGTGAGGGGGGGATATGGTGACAGTCTTTAAATTCCTTCATGGTTATGATAGAGTGGATAGGGATCGATATTTTGATATGGCTGGCTCTAGAACTAGAGGTCATAGTTTGAAGCTTCGTAAGAAAACTTCTTTGCAGGATGTAAGGAAATACTTTTTCTGTGTAAGAGTAGTTGATAATTGGAATTGGCTAAGCGAGGAGGTAGTTAATGCTATCTCAATCCATAGTTTTAAGGACAGGTATGATAAGTATCACTAAGTCTAAAATGGAACCGATCAGGAGACGGGAAGATACGAGCTTTGGGCTCTTTCCCGTAAACACAATTAGGTAATCACAATTAGGTAATCACAGTATTGCATCATGCAAAATATGTAGTGTCCGATAGCTACGTGAGCTAGCATATATATTTATATTTCCAGTAACTCTCACCTACGTGAGAGAGTTCATGGAATGCTATTGGCTGAAAGGTCGGGAGACGACGAATCAGAGATTTGTTTTTCAATATGTTCTGTATCATGGGGTCTGATTGGCTTTTTCATTGCAGTTTGCCTTTCCCTCCAATTTCCAATGTGCCGCCTCACTCGCTCAGTCTAACTCTCATGTGCGCCGTTCTCATTGTGCTTATTAATACGTTTTGCTTGTGATTTTTTTACTCGCATATTTTAACCTTTGCAATGCCTCCCAAGCATCCTTCATCTTCTAAGGCTTCTTGTAGTGAGCCTAAGCGGCAAAGGAAAATGTTAACCATTGTAGATAAAGTGAAACTCTTAGATATGTTGAAAGAAGGAAAAAAGTTTGTGGATGTCGGCCGCTATTTTATGTAAATGTAAAGATAATTGTAAAATACTGTACCTATGTTTGTCACATCATCATCACCTCATTCACGGTAAGTTTTCCTGTCACTTTCATAAAAATTTACGTTGCTTGCTGTTATTTATAATGTAAAGGGTGTTTTTTTAATAGTGCAGAGAGGGTTTATACAGTACGTAAACTTAAAAATAATTGTAAATGAGTATGTCATGTAATTACCACTTCATTCACCGTAATTTTATCTATCACTTTCATATAAATTTACGTTGCATGCTGTTATTTATGAAGTAAAGGGTGGTTTGTTAACAGTACAGGGAGGGTTTATACAGTGTAAACGTAAAAATAAATTAAAATATCTATGTACATATAGGCTAATCCTACTCCGCGGTTTTCCTGGATCTCGCGATAAGGGGGGGAACACTGTATATATATATATATATATATATATATATATATATATATATATATATATATATATATATATATATATATATATATATATATATATATATATATATATATATATATATATACATATATATATATATATATATATATATATATATATATATATATATATATATATATATATATATATATATATACATACACAGTGATCCCTTGTTTATTGCTGGGGTTAGGTTCCGGGACCGACCACGATAGGTGAATTTCCGTGAAGTAGGATCACCCTATATGTACATAGGGATTTTACATTTATTTTTATGTTTACTGTATAAACCCTCCCTGTACTGTTAGCAAACCGCCCTTTAGTTCATAAATAACAGCATGCAAGCATAAATTTATATGGAAGTGATAGATAAACTTACTGTGAATTAGGTGGTAATGACTTGACATACTCATGTATATAGGTATTTTACAATTATTTTTACGTTTACTGTATAAACCCTCCCTGCACTGTTAAAAAACCACCCTTTTCTTTAGAAATAACAGCATGCAATGTAAATTTATATGAACGTGATAGGTAAACTTACCGTGAATGAGGTGGTAATGACGTTTGTAGACTCCAGAGGAAATTATTTCGCAGCCAATAAGAGCTTTACGGTTGCTTTTTGCGAGCGAAGAACATGGTAATGGGGAGTTACTGTCGCTGTTTCTTCTTTTGTTGGAAGATGGTCTTGTAAGGAATCATGGCATCGTCGAGAAGATTGCAGAAGGTCACGGAACGAACCATATTATCGTCATGTACCTGCGAGAGTTGTTGGACTGCTTTCACATGTTCATACATGGCTGCCAAACATTCGAGTGTAAGGCCAAGTTCTTCAATTTCTTCGTGCGTTTCCTCAAGTTCTTCTTCTTCCTCTTCTTCGCTCGCTGATTTTGTCATTTCTTCCAAGTCTTCATCAGTCAAAGGCTGCGAGTGGCAGTCAATCAGTTCATTTACATCTTCGTGAGTCATATCTTTAAAGCATTCTCCTTCTAGCTTTCAGCCAACTTCACAGCTTTCACAACTGCCGAGTTTTGGAATTCGTCAGGAGCAAATCCCTTGTAGTCGTGGATGACTTCGGGCCACAACCGCTTCCAGCTGGCATTGATTGTGGACGGCTTCATGTCTTTGATTGCATTCTGAATATTTTGAAGGCATGTGGCAATCTTGTAATTACGCCAGTATGTCTTCATTGAAAATTCTTTGTCCGAATCCATGGATTCAACCAGGTTTGCCGGGGCATTTTGTGTGTAGAGGGCCTTGAACGCAAGAATAACGCCTTGATCCATAGGCTGAATCAGTGATATTGTATTCGGTGGTAGGAACTCTTCTTGAACACCGTCATATTCGAGATTAGTTGCGTGGCCACCAGCATTATCCATCAAAAGAAGGACTTTAAATTCAAGGCCTTTTTCCACAAGATAAATTTTTACCTGAGGGATAAAGCATTGGTGAACCCAGTCCGATGTGAGGCTTTTTGTGATCCAGGCCTTAGGATTATGCATCCAATACACTGGCAATAGATTCTTGTTTTTATTTTTCAAAGCTCTAGGGTAGTTTGACTTGTAGATAAACCCGGGCTTTAACATGAAGCCCGCAGCATTTCCGCACATGATGAGGGTAATGCGATCTTTGTGCGCTTTTAATCCCAGAGTTTTAGCTTCTTCCTTGAAGAGAAAAGTGCGAGACGGCATTGTCTTCCAAAATAACCCAGTCTCATCTATGTTGAAGACTTGCTCAGGAGCATATTCCCCTTCAGCGATAATTTTCTTGAAGTCGTTGTTCACGTAATCTTCTGCTGCAGCTGTATCTGCATAGGCAGCTTCACCATAAACCAAAACGCTTTTTAGGCCATAGCATTTTTGAAATTTGGCGAACCATCCCTTACTTGCCACGAACGATTGTATCCTCGGTGGAGAATTGCTGGAGGGTCCTGGTTGTGGGTCTTCGATATCTTCTTCTCTCCCCTCCTCCTCTCCACGGTCGCCACTGTCGTCGTCGTGTTCGTTTGCAGCGAATGTCTCGTACAGCTTCTTCACCTTTGTTTGTATGATATTGCTGTCTATGCTGATGTTCTTCTTCCTGCAATCAGCAATCCACAGGGCCAAAGAAGATTCCATCCGCACTCTTATCTTATTGCGGGATGTTACGACCCTCTTCGCTGATTTATTAAAAGAAATAGTCGCCGTTTTCCTGATATTTGCCTCGTCCTTTTTTATGTAGCGAACAGTAGATTCATTGAGGCCAAAATAGCGGCAGACATCCGCAAACCTCTTTCCTTCTTTCAGCATATTTAACAGTTTCACCTTATCTGTTATGGTTAACATCTTCCTTTGCCGCTTAGGCTCACTACCAGAAGCCTTAGAAGATGAAGGATGCTTGGGAGGCATTGTAGAGGTTGAAATACATGAGTAAAAAAATCACAAGCACAACGTATTAATAACGAGACAATGGAAGATGGTGGGAGAACCAAACTTTAATCAAAAAGCCAATCAGACCACATGATACAGAACATGCAGAAAAACTATTATGTGATTCGTCATCTCCCACCCTTTCATCCAATAGCATTTCATGAACTATCTCAAGTTGGTGCGAGCCTTTGCGTTTTCCAAGACGCCAATACATTGTATGTTATCGGACAGTATTTCACATGGTGCAGTACTGTGAGTTATATGTTTAAATTTATGTTTTTACTATTTATTACTGTTTTATTACTCTTAGGCTAGGAAATACTTGTTTTATCAATAAAATAATGAAAATTTCAATATGTACTATCTCACGTAGGTGCGACCCTTTTCGTTTTCCGAAACGCTGATACCGGTATCGTATTTCACATGGTGCAATACTGTTAGTATTTATGTTTTTACTACTTTTTACTGTTTTATTATTCTTAGGCTAAGAAATACGTTTTTTTTTTTATCAATAAAATCATTAAACTACTGGAAATTTTAATATATGCTAGCTCACGTAAGTGCGACCCTTTGCGTTTTTTGAAGCGCTGATACCGGTATCGTATTTTACATGGTGCAGAGTTACATGTTCAAATTTATGTTTTTTTTACTATTTCTTACTGTTTTATTATTTGTAGGCTGGGAAATAAATTTTTCTTATCAATAAGATAATGAAAAAAAAATTTCAATAAAATAATGAAAATACTGAAAAATTATATTTCTTAAAATTAAAATTTTTTCGCATATACTCAGAAAAAAAATTGCCAAAAAAAACCGGGATACACTGAATCCGCAATAGGTGAACCACAACATAGCGAGGGATCACTATATATATATATATATATATATATATATATATATATATATATATATATATATATATATATATATATATATATATATATATATATATATATATATATATATATATATATATACACAGTCACCTCACTTTTTATGCCTGTTTATATTTCGCAAAATTGGAATAACGCCTCTGGAAAATAAAAGTGAAAAAAAATCAAAATGCGTGAGAGTAAGCAGGAAAAAATTTGTCCTTTTAGTAACTAAACGACCGCCTCAGAGGCAGTTCCCACCATGCTGCCGTGTGTTTCAGTCTCTTCACCAGTATGAACCCCATCTACAACCAGGGGTTAGCTCTCCCCCTTCCTCCTCCACTTCTCCATCTCCTACCGCTTAAGTCACCTCCTCACCGCTACCCCGCTCATCCCAATATGCCTGTTGCCTATCGTATATAGAGTGAGTATACCTTCGTATTTTTTTACGTTTTTTTTTATGTTATATCTTTAATACTGTACTACATTATTATATTCAGGCTTTGCATAATATAAAAAATGAGTTTTCTAGGTTTGCTTTTGTTAACTTTTTAATTTTGTCTTTGTTTACATTTGCAGCTAGGGGTTCATTCTACCGATTCCCCCTCCTTTTATCCTATTGCTTAAGTGACTTGCTCACCACCACCACTCTTATCCCATGCCTGTTGCTCACCATATATAGTGAGTAGAATGCGTTTTATATATTTTTTTTTTTTACAGTAAATCAGGCGTTGCATAATGAAAAAGAATTTAGTTTTTTGGTCTTGATTTTTTTTTTTTTAATTTTATCTTTGACATCCACCACGCACGTCCCAGTATGCCTGTTGCCTACCACATAATAGAGTGCATTAATTTGGATACTGTACAGTATTTATTTGTAAACCTGTATATCTTTAATACTGCACACTATTTGTATTTTAATACACATAACTACAGGTATTTCAGCTTTGTTATGTACTTGTATAATATGTATACTTATCTTATTTCTTTGGCATAGTGTGTTTATATACAGTTGTGGAATGTATCTATGCCTATTACCATTATTCCTTATGGGAAATGACTATTTATATTATGCATAGTTTATATTACCTGAGCCTTTTGAGAACCTATCCTCACGTTATTTCGAGAAGTGAGTGTATATATATATATATATATATATATATATATATATATATATATATATATATATATATATATATATATATATATATATATATATATATATATATATATATATATATATATATATATATATATATATATATATATATATATATATATATATACAGGGGGTCCTCGTTTAAACGTCAGGGTTCCGTTTCTGACAGCTGACTTAAGCCAGATTTCGACGTTAGTCGGAACACTCCTAAGTTCAAACTTATGCCTCCCAGCCTGTGTTAAAAACAAATAATTTAAAACCATGTATAATAATATGTGTTCTTAATCTATAATAAAAAATTACTAAAACTAAGCTTAATAGCATTTCTTAACACTCTAAGGGGCATTGCAAGGGAGGGAGAGATTGGCTTATTGGGAGGTGGAAGCTGGAGAAGCAGGTGCTGAGGAGACTGGGGCAGGTGAGTCTGAAGAGGCAAAAGAACATAATAGAGGTACTGGGACAGGTGAGTCTGTTGATATAGAGAGTACAGGATCTGTTGCTGGGGCTCTACCTTCACGAAGAATTGGTCAAGGCGAGTCTGAAAGGTTCCATCTTCTCCTCATATATTTCCTTGTAACACCTCAGGGCATCATTGACACCTCTCTCCACCTTATTGTACCTGGCAACATTGGAGTTCTGAGGCTCAAACTCTGACCGCAATTCCTCTGCCAAGGCAAACGATTCTTCCAATTCCTTCATTGTGAATCTCTTTGGCTCTGGTGTTGGTAGTTATTCCTCCTCTATAAGCATTTGCTTTTACAGCTGATCACTCAGAAGATAACTCCTCACAGTGAGAGTCCAGTAGCTCTTTACATCATCAACCTTCACCTCCAACTCGAGCTCCTTAATCATGACAACTATGTTCTTGATTACATCCTCAACTGTCTCCTCAAAACCTTGTGAGTCATTCACAAAATAGGGACATGCTTCTTTCCACACCCCGTTCAAGTTCGTATGCATCACTTCCTCCAAAGCATCACCAATATTATTCACATCATGAATAATATTGTATGACTTCCAGAAGTCCTTGAGAGTCAGGTTCTTGTCTTTCTCAGTTACCCTGAGAGCCATTGTGATTGTTCTTTAGAGGTAGTAGGCCTTGAAAGAGGCAATGACCCCTGATCCATTGGCTGTAACAAGGAAGTGGTATTTGATGGAAAGTAAGCCACCCTTACATTAGGATAAAAGTCATTCAAATGAGCAGGGTGACCAGGGGCATTGTTCAGGATTAGCAACTCCTTAAAGGGCAGATCCTTAGATGTACAGTACCTCTCTGCTTCTAGTTTAAAATGGTTGCTGACCAGTCCTCGAAAAACTGAAGGGTTATCCAAGCCTTCTTGTTTAACTCCCAGATGACTGGCAGTTGACACTTCCAAATGCCCTTGGGTTTTCTGCCAATTAACCAACAAGGGCTTTAGCTTACAGTATGGGACCATAGTGTTATGTACATTAACAGATTCTAAAACCTGTTCTTGGGAGGGATTGTTTGTGGGTTGGATTTATTTTTCCCATTGAAAAACATGTAAATTTAATTAATCTGCTCCTAGTCACAATAAATATTCATTTTAAAATTTTCCTAATGAGTATAAACATGAAATATAATACAGCTTGTATGTATATTATCTGTAAAAAGAAAATTACATTAATAAGAGAAAGGCATTCTACTCAACTAATATAAAACATGTACATATTCAGGTGTACAGTATACACTAGCTGAACACCCAGTATAAAATAGCAATGTCCAATGCTTAGAAAAAGTTGTCTCATTCTCCCACTAATATCAAATAGGTAAGAAACAAATATTTTAGGCAAGAAACAGTACTGCATTTACCTTTGTGGATGATTGTTGCTGGCTTACGTGGATGGTGGTGGAAGAGGAGGGGGATTAATTTTTGGAAAGAGAGCCCCCTTTCATAAAAACGTTAGGGAACTCTCCTGATACAGGCTGTATTTCTGTTTTTTTCTCTCTTTTTTTTTTCTTTTGGAAGCTGCTTCCCTGCATACTGGGACAAGGAAACGATCCAGAGAAATTTGTATTTTTCTTCTTTGGTAAGCTTTTCTAAAAGCATTCATTGCATTGTCATTTACCATATGTACTACTCTATTGCCCACAGTTTTATCTTAGTGATAATTCTCATGAAAAGTCTGCACATCATTCCATTTACTAAAAATTTCTTTCAATTCTTCACTGGACACTTTTACCCGCTCACCCCCCTCCTTCGGTGACTGCTCCTCTTGGAGAATCTTCACCTGCTCACATTGCAACTCTATTAATTCATCTGTAGTAAGTTCTTCTTTGTGGTCCTCCAATAGCTCCTTCACATCCTTCTCATTGACCTCCAAGCCCAAACTTTATTCACAATTTGAATAGCTAACTCCTGTTTGAAGCCTTCAGAGTCGCTCTCATTAACACAACCTGGCCAAAGTATCCTCCAGGAAGAGTTGTACAATATGAGACCTCCTTCCATGCTTTTTCAATGAGGCCAATACAGTGGAGGATATTAAAGTGGTCTTTCCAGAAATCAGGAAGGGTTAAATTCGTGTTATTGGTGACCTGGAAACACCTGGCAAAAAGATCCTTCATAAACAACTTTTTAAAAATAGAAATTACCTGCTGGTCCATGGTCTGGAGGATAGGAGTAGTGTTGGGAGGCAGAAATTTTACTTTAATGAACTCATAATGTATAGCGATATCTTCTTCCACACCTGGAGGATGGGCATGAGCATTATCAATTATGAGGATACACTTAAGAGGCAAATCATTTTCTTCAAGATAATTCTATACTGTTGGTCAAACACTTCAATCAACCACTCTAGGAATAAAATCCATGTGACCCAAGCCTTTAGATTTGACCTACACATTACTGGGAGGCTAGCCTTCAATACATTATTGCGTTTAAAAACACGCAGATTTTCAAAGTGGTAAACTAAAAGAGGCTTGATCTTACAGTCCCTACTAGCTTTAGCGCACAATAAAAGGGTTAGCCTGTTTCTCTTTGGTATGTGGCCAGGCAGTGATATCTCCTCTTCGGTTATATAGGTACTTTTGGGCATTTTCTTCCATAAGAGTCCCGTTTCATCACAATTAAACACTTGTTGTGGGATATAACCTTCACTCTCGATATATTTATCGAATTTCTTTACATAGAAATTTGCTGCTTTTTGGTCGAAACTAGCCGCCTCTCCATGTCTAGTGACGCTATGAATCCCAGTTCGATGATGAAAGTGTTCAAACCAGCTTCTACAGGCTTTAAATTCCTCCAGTCTAGTGTCACTAGAAGTCGGAGAGTTTGCTACTAAATCTTGATGAACTTGCAAAGCTTTAGCGCATATTATAGCCTCGCTAATACTATTGCTAACCAACTGTTTTTCATTTATCCACAACAATAATAATTTTTCTACCTCTTCTAACACCTGTGACCTTTCTTTGTTAATACATTAACTACTTTAGCCACATCAACTGCCTTTAATATCTCTTTGTTCTTTAAAGTAGTACAGATGGTCGATATCGGCATGTTGTACTGCATGGCGAGATCGGACATACGCATACCACTTTCATGTTTTGAAATTATTTATTTATACGTCTGGGGTGTTTGATGCCAATATCACTAACACTTTTAGCTTCTTAGGAGCCATAATAAGGGCTATATTAAAAGTAAAACAATGGAAAATAAGCAAGAACTATGATGAAATTACGGACGAACCACACAACACGAGCACCAGTGCAGAGCTGAGAGCGGCCGAGTGGGGCCCACGTGGTGGCCGAATGGGACACATGGTGGTTTGGCCAACACATTTTTGTTCGTGGGTTGAAGTCAAAATTTGTTCAAAATTTTGTTTGTGAGTTGGGGTCACCACTGTATTACACTACAACAAAACTGTAGGTACTGTATTGCTTACTTTTACTGTACTTATGTAGTGTGCTTGCACTGGAAGGAAGAGACTGGCTTATTAGGAGGAACCTGGAGAAGCAGCTGCTGAGGAGACTAGGGAAGGTGAGTCTGGAGAGCCAAAAAAACATTCAATACAAAATCTATAGAAAAAATACTGTACTTGTACTATAAGTATAAATTTTCATTGTAAGATAATAAAACACATTTATAAGCATAATAATATTACACTACAAAAATAAGTTCTCATTGTAAGATAATAAAACACACTTATAAACATAAAAGTATTACTCTACAACAAAATAAGTTCTTATTGTAAGATAGTAAAACACTTAGAAACATAAAAATATTACACTACAACAAAACTGTAGGAATTGCTTACTTTTACTGTAGTGGTGACTTTGCATAGGGAGGGAGAGACTGGCTTATTGGGAGATGGAAGCTGGAAAGGCAGGTGCCGAGGAGACTGGGGCAGGTGAGTCTGGAGAGGCAAAAGAACATAATGGGGGCAGGTGAGTCTATAGAGGTAGAGGCCTGAGGTAGAGGGTACAGGATCTTTTGGTGGACGCTCCATCTTCACGAAGAGTTGGTCAAGGCTAGTCTGGAAGGATGCCCTCTTCTTTTCCTCATATATTTCCTTGTAACACCTCAGGAGATCATTGATCCCTCTCTCCACCTTATTGTACCTGGCAACATTGGGGTCCTGAGCCTCAAGCTTTGCCAACAATTCCTCTGCCAAGGCAAATTCTTCTTCCAGTTCCTTGGTCGTGAATCTCTTGGGCTCTTGGGCTCTTGGGCTCTGGTAGTTCTACCTCCTCTTCAATCATCTGCTTCTCAAGTTGAATGAGGTCCTCTGAAGATAACTCCTCGCCATGAGATTCCAGGAGCTCTTTTACAGCATCAACTTCCACCTCCAACTCGAGCTCTTTATTCATGACAACTACATTCTTTGCTACAGCCTCAACTGTCTCCTCAAAGCCTCGAAAATCATTCACAAAATAGGAGCATGAAGTCTCCCGTACTCCATTCAAGTTGGATTGCATCACTTCTTCCCAAGCATCACCAATATTCTTCACAGTATGAAGAATATTGTACTACTTCCAGAAGTCCTTGAGAGACATGTTCTTGTTCTCCCTTACCTTGAAAGTCATAGCAATTGTTCTTCAGAGATAGTAGGCTTTGAAAGAGACAATGAGACCCTAATCCATTGGCTGTAACAAGGAGGTGGTGTTAGGTGGAAGGTAAACCACATTTACATTAGGATGAAAGTCATCCAAATGGGGAGAGTGACAGGGGCATTGTCCAGGATTAGCAAAATGTTGAAGGACAGGCCCTTGGAAGCACAATACCTCTCTGCTTCGGGGATAAAATAGTACTGAACCAGTCATTGAATATTTGAAGGGTTATCCAAGCCTTCTTGTTTGATATCCAGATGACTGGCAGTTGACCCTTCCAAGTGCCCTTGACTGCCTTTGGGTTTCTACTAAATTAACCAACAAGGTCTTCCAGAATAAGCTAGTCTCATCAACGTTGGACACCTGTTCGGCATGATAACTCCCCTCCCTTATTATCTCTACCAAAGCTATTTGCAACAATTTTGCTGCTTTTTCATTACCACTAGCAGCCTCCCCTTTCTCTCTTATATTATGTAAATTTGCACAAGCCTTAAAACGATTAAACCACCCGTTACTAGCAACAAATTCCTCATCTGTACTGCCTTCCCCCTTTTCAAGTCTTCGAACAACATTTTAGCCTTTTCCTGTATAAGCATAAGGCCACTATAATGCCTCGTGATCACCGTGGACATCATAGGGGTTGAACCTTTCACGTGATCACGGATGCGATTTTTGTCTTTGATGAGCATGGCCACATGTGTATGGGCTAATCCGGGATTGTAGCTAATGTTTGTAGAAGATTCTCCCTTTCCCGCATGGTTTACCACTTCAATTTTAATTTCCATCGTGATGGCTTTTCTTTTCTTAGTGGCACTTCCATCAGAACTAAATAAGAACAATGTCTATTTGATGCAATATATTTGAAACAGTGACCACAGTTATCTGTAACAAAAGAAGAATACAATAAGTAAATAAAGATTATTATAAGAGTAATGCAAATACATGTAAGCCATATCAATTTGTAGTAAAAACATGCATGTGGCAAAGACTGATAAGGAGAAAGTTTCATTAGTAAAATTCCAAGCATATATAAATGTGCCAGTAACAAACATAAAAGTCAAATCACATATCATAGTCTAAATGCCAGGCTGGTGCGCCTTTGGCACATCTGGAATGCCTGAGTACATCAGATGATGTACTGTTGGTCTGAAGCGTTGAAGGTGTGGTGGATGAGGTGCTTTGACAGGGTGTGGGCATTGCATTGGTGGAATTTGGGGGTGGCTGAGAGTCCGGTGCAGTGGAGAACAGTAGTCTAGGTATAATGCAGAGTTTACAGGAGTTTGTGAAAAGATTATATGCTAATTATAGACTATTATATAGGGGTTCGGACTATATGCAAATATTTTATTTATATGGGAAGTGGTGGAACCAATTAATATCGTTAGATGCGGGACAAATATATTTATGAAAGAAAAAATATTAAGCATAATTCTCAAAAAATGAAAATATATACAAATTATTCCATAACTAAATCAAACAGTACAGCATAAGTAAGTGTGTACTTGATGCAAAAAATCTTCACCCTCTAATAGAAAAACTGTAATGCTGAAAGCATGCTTAGATGAAATACTTATGTACTGTCTCCAGCTTTAATACACTTTGGAAAGAACTGCAATTGTTAAACTGACATAAAGTGATTTTACCCAAGAAGTGTAACAGGACATTACCCATGTGATGTCATGTGTGACCCAAGTGGTGTGACTTGACATTTCCAGTGTGGTGTCCTGAGTAAAGTGTGTGTTTACATATCACATCTGTCAGTGATTGACTCAGGGTGTGCAGATAAACCTGGAAACTTGCTATTTTTGGAGCTTGTCCCCTCAGAAGCAGGTGATGGTAGTCTGGTTGATTGAGGTGGACAAGTAGACTTTGCTGTAGTACAGACAGCAGAATCTGGATGTGATGATAGTGGGACTGGAAAGGTGTTGGCAGGAACTGGAAAAGCACTCATATTTTTTGGAGCAACTGAGATCGGTAAACTCTTCATAAGCCCAATTTCATCAGCTATGTTCCATCTAGGTGGTGTACATAGACTGGAGTGTATTTACGGAGGAATTTTCTGTTGTGTAATGTGACTCTACCAGACCCATCATCCTGTATCATATACTGATCAAACTTTCTGACCTCAATGACAGTGCCAGTCTTATCCCACTTCAATGGATGGGATCCCACCTGATTCTGGATACGTACGTTGTCCCCGACTATGAGTGTTGGTAGACGTTTGGTGTACTTAGACCAGCATTCAGCATCTCTCATGTGATGGTTGCAAAGAGCTGTTTCACGAGCAGCCAAGGTTGAGGTCCAGGTGTCATGTTGCTTATATCTACCAGGAAAAATTGGGATAAAGTCACGAATTGGATGGCCAAATATGCACATAGCTGGAGAGAGTCTAGTGTCTCTGTTGGGAGTGTTCCTGTGCTTTAGCATTGCCCGTTGGAATGCATCAGTGTTGAGATCACCGTTGGGGCCTGTGTTCTCAGTGAGAAGATGCTTGACGGTCTTAACACCAACCTCATCCCAGCAGTTGCTGTGAGGGTAGGCAACTGAGGAAAGTTGGCGGTGTGTTCCCCTGTCCTTGGGGAATTGACACATGGCAGCAGATATGAATTCAGGGCCCCCATTAGAAGCTAGTTCCTCGGGGATTCCGAATGTAACAAATACGCATTTCAGACAGGTTATGAGTCCCTTTGCTCCATTTTGTGATTTCTCAACAATTGGTCTGTTTGAATACCGATCAACTATGACTAGATAGTTATTACCTTTATTTTTGAAGAAATCTGCACACATGTACTGAAATGGGTATTCCAGAGGCATTAGTGGGGTTGGTGGTGCACTTGGATTAGAAGGTGCCATGCGATTACAATAGTTGCATCCTGCTTTAAGTGCAAAAATGGCAGGGGTTCTTCCAGACCAGAATACAGATGTTTCAGCCCTTGAGTTAATGGACATAACTCCTTGATGTGTGGCATGCAAGACAGAGAGTACTTCCCATATGAGTGAAAGAAGTATCATTATGCGATCTTTGTAAAGTATGATGCCGTCAACTGTATGGAGATCATCCCAGACTGAAAATATTCACGTAATGGCGCGGGGAGCTCATGTTGGGATTCAGGCATACTTCCTTCAATGATGTAAATCAGCTCCTGCATATCATCATCTCTGGCTGTGGCAGTCCATACTCTCTCCCATCTAACTGATTTCATCTGAGTGGATTGAAGAGAGGAAGTCACTGATGCAAGTGTGTATTCATCAACATCTTCAGCAACTGACGTTGGAGGGGATACATTGCCAGGAAAAGTAGGAGGTTGTTGGGTAGTAGTAGAGTGATCAAGGTTGATGGAAGCTAAGTCATTGATAAGGGTCATTTTAACTGGATTTCCAGCAGGGTGATGAGAGATACTGTCAGCTGCACGATGCTTGATTCCTGCCACATGGACCATCTTGAAGCGATACCTGAGGGTTTTCTCCTTTATGTTCCTAAGGTGGGCATTGCAAATGTCCTCCAATGAACGGTCGCCAAAAATCTTCAGTAGAGGTTTGTGATCAACCGCCATGGTGAGGTCATCACACCCAAGTACAAAGTATCTAGATTTGTTCAGGGCATCAACCACTGCTAGGGCCTTGCCTTCCACTGGAGCATATCGAGACTCAGTAGGATGTGTAAACTTGCTGCCAACTAGTGCGGTTTTCCATCCTGTGTGACAACTGAATAGTCTTGTTTCGGGGCATGTGCAGTGCTTTTGGAGCAACCAGAACCCAATGCCGGTCTTTGACCAATCTGTGGCCAGACATGTAGGTTTGGTTCAGCTGAAGATCTTGACACCACTTTCAATCTCGCTGATGATGGTGGTTTTGGATTTTTCAAATAGCTCATTCAAGCCTCTATCCCATTTAAAAGGTGTTCCCGGTTCAAGTAGTTGTCGAAATGGCAGCATCTCTTCAGCCATACTGAATGCATAAGACACTTGGTTCACAAGGCCAAGCCACAAATGCATATCTGTAATATTATGTGGGGTTGGGAAATCCAGGATTGCCTGCGTGTAGCTCGTGCAAGGGCGGACACTGTTGTGGGTGATCTCGAACCCTGCGAATTCAACAACATCCTGGGGGAACATAAATTTGTCAGAGTTCAGTGTAATGCCATGATGCCTGCAGATGTCTAGCCACCGAACAGCTTGAAAGAAACTCTCCTCCAGGTATCAGTCCAAAGCAAAACATCATCTATCACATTTAGTTTTGTTGGGGATGTCTGACACAATCATCGTATCTCCTTGTGTACCCATCACCTGATGCGATGTAGCCCTGAGGGGCTGTCTTGTATCGATATCTGCCTCAAGGTGTTATAAAAGTGGTAAGGTGGGGGGGCCGCCTCGTGAATAGGCACATTGTGGTAGCCATTCCAAGCATCGAATGCGGTTTTCTTTTTAGCAGTTGGAACAGATCTGACCTGATGGAATGGTGAAGGGGTATGATGTGTTTCTCGTGTGGCATATCGGTTGAGAGATTGGAAGTGTTCGGTTCTGCATGGTTTCTCATTTTTCTTAGCGCATGCAACCATCCTATGACACCAAGTATCAGGTTCACCGATGGGGACTGGTTCAAGCACTCCGAGATGGACGTCCTGGTTG
This sequence comes from Halocaridina rubra, assembly GCA_037179515.1. NCBI lineage: Eukaryota > Metazoa > Arthropoda > Malacostraca > Decapoda > Atyidae > Halocaridina > Halocaridina rubra. The sequence continues at coordinate 45,675 of JAXCGZ010005888.1, read as the reverse complement.
AGTCCTGCCTTAACATCATTCTGCCTGTGGAATGGGACAGGCCCAGGTGTGTGAAAGGCGACAGGCTGTCCATCAGGGTCGATCACAATCTTCATTAGCAGGCCGTCCATGAGAGGTAAGGGCTTGTGGTCACATGTGTTAAATGTACTTGATTTGTAATAGTCAAGAAGATATTGACGTAGCTTCATGTGATTGTCATCTGTGGCTGGAAATGCCAGATGCGTAGGGGGTGGCGGTGTCCATATACATCGAGGAGATTTACAAGGAGCAGTCAAACCACTATCACTGTAAACAGCCCCTTACCAATCAGCGACCTCCAGTAGTACTGCAGTTGATGTGTGGGGCAGGGTCTCACCCACATATATACATAGACACAAGCCTCATTCCCCCTTGTAAGGGGGGTGGCCGAGCCAAGAAATGCGCATTCACCACGATCCACATACGCACCTCAACCACTCCTCTCAGCTCCTTGGGGATAGAAGGTTGCAACATCTCCCCCCATTCCACCCTGCTTGGGTCACCCATATGGTAGGTGGGCAAGAATATTCTACAATGAGACCCGACAGCCGCAGCTGGTTTACCCCCACCGCTTCATCACATGGCAACTCCCCTCACACCCGTCCACCACAGTTCACTGAGCTAGCAGGTGCGAGAAATCCCTTTTGGCCGCGTCATATATGCACAATCTTCCTCCACTCATTCCTATCTCTTGCACGCACTCTTCCCTGTTCTACTGACATTTCACGTGCATTCAGTGCTCTTTCCACGCCATCCATCCATCTCATTCTAGGTCTCCCTCTTGACCTAACTCCAATCACTTCTGCACTAAACACTCTCTTCACTAATTGTTCATCACTCATCCTTTTCATGTGTCCAAACAATCTCAACACTTTCTGATCTAACCTATCCGACCGCTTCATTCCAACACCCGTTCTCTGCCTGACATCCTCATTTCTTACTTTATCTATTCTAGATACACCAATCATACCCCTCAAACACCTCATCTCCATTACATTCAACTTGTTTCTCTCATCCTCTCTTGCATTCCAAGTCTCTGCTCCATACAATGCTTTGGTTCTACTTTATGAAATGGCTCAGGAGGAGACCCTTGTAGGAATGGTAGACAGTTTTTAAAGCAGGGAGTGTTGGAGAATGTTGGACAGACTTGAAGAAATCATTGTGGGAGTAAATTACTAACACTGCACTGCTAACATAGCCTAAGATGGTAGGAGAAAGCCATTAAAGGAAACAACGAAAATATATTTGAAGTACTTATTAATTATGTGACCTTAATTGGCCACCTTCTCAAATTACAATAAGAAGAGACACAGCTAGCAAATCAGGAACATATGAAAAGAAGGCGAAAACTCTGCCCCACAAGGGAATTTACAAGGGATTTTTCTTGGAGGAAGGCTCTTTGGTTCTTCTTTTTGAAAAGGCTTTGGAGGAGACTCTTGCAGTAATGATAGATGGTTTTTAAAGCAGGGGAGCTTTGGAGAATGTTAGACGTGGAGAATACATTATGGCAAAAATTAATAACGCTGAAGTGTTAACATAGACTCTAAAATGGTGGGAAAAACACCATAAAGCAAACAACAAAAATATATTTGAAGTACTTCTTAATTTCGTGACATTAACTGGCCACCTAAAAGTACATTGAGCAGAACACAGCTAGCAAATAAGGAACAAATGAAAAGGAGAAAAACCTGCCCCTCAAGGGAGATTACTAGGGATTATTCTTGGAGGAAGGCTCTTTGGTTCTTTATGAAAAGGCTGAGAAGGAGACCCTTGTAGGACCGGTAGACAGTTTTTAAAGCAGGGGAGCATCAGAGAATGTTGGACAGACTTGGAGGATTCATTAAGGGCATAAATTAATAACAACGAACTGTTAACATACAGTCTAAGATTGTAGGAGAAGCTCATTATACAATACAACATAAATATATTTGAAGTACTTATTAATTTCGTAACATTAACTGGCCACCTTCTCAAAGTACAATGTCAATAGATACATCTAGCAAATAAAAAAAACATATTAAAAGAAGGAGAAAAACCTGCCCCGCAATAGAATATACAAATGATTATTCATGGAGGAAAGCTCTTTGGTTCTTCTTTTTGAAAAGGCTGAGGATGAGACTCTCGTATGAACGGTTGACAGTTTTTAAAACATTGGAGCATCAGGGAACGTTGGACAGACTTGAAGGATTCAATATAGGCATAAATTACTAACAATGATATGTTAGCCTTCAATCTAAAATGATAGGAAAAGGCCATTATAGAAAACAACAAAAATATATTTCATGTACTCATTAATTTCGTGACTACTGGCCACCTTCTCAAAGTACAGTGACAAGAGATACAGCTGGCAAATAAGGAACATATGAAAAGAAGGAGAAGAACTTGCACCACAAGGGTATTTACAAGGGTTTATTCTTGGAGGAAGGCTTTTTGGTTCTTCTTTTTGAAAAAACTGAGGAGAAGACACTTGTAGTGACTGTAAACGGCTTTTAAAGCAGGGGAGTGTCGGAGAATGTTGGGCATAAATTAATATAACTGAACTGTTAAAATACAGTCTGAAAAGGTAGGAAAGCCCATTAAAGAAAACAGCAAAAATATAGTTGAGGTACTTATTAATTTCTTGACCTTAACTGGCTACCTTCTCAAACTACAATGACAAGAGATGCAGCTTGCAAATATAGAACATGTGAAAAGAAGGGAAAACCTACCCCCAAGGGAATTTGCAAGGGATTATTTTTTGGAGATAGGCTTTTTGGTTCTTCTTTATAATTAGGATAAGGGGGAGACCCTCCTTGAAATGGTAGACGGTTTTTTAAGCAGGGGAGCATCGGAGAATGTTGGACAGACATTTAGGATTTATTATGGGCACAAATTAATAACACTGAACTTTTAACATGCAGTCTAAAATGGAAGGAAAAGTCCATTAAAGAAAGCAACGAAAATATATTTGAAGTGCTTATTAATAGCGTGACCTTGACTGGCCACCTTCTCAAAGTACAATGCCAAGAGATACAGCTAGCAAATAAGGAACATATGAAAAGAGGGAGAAAAACCTGCTCCACAAGGGAATTTACAAGGGTTTATTCTTGAAGGAAGGCTGTTTGGTTTTTCTTTTTGAAAAAGGTGAGGATAAGACTCTTGTATTAACGGTTGACAGTTTTTAAAACATTGGATTGTCAGAGAATGTTGGACAGACTTGGAGGAATCATTATGGGCATAAATTACTAACACTGAACTGTTACCCTACAATCTAAAATGATAGGAAAAGGCCATTATAGAAAAAAAAATATTTTTAATGTACTTATTAATTTCGTGTCCTTAAGTAGCCACCTTCTGAAAGTACAGTGACAAGAGATATAGCTGGCAAATAAGGAACATGTGAAAAGAAGGAGAAAAACTTGCACCACAAGGGAATTTACAAGGGTTTATTCTTGGAGGAAGGCTTTTTGGTTCTTCTTTTCAAAAAAAGGTGAGGAGGAGACCCTCCTAGGAATGGTAGACGGTTTTTAAAGCAGCAGAGTGTCGGAGAATGTTGGACAGACTTGTAGGATTCATTATGGGCATAAATTAATAACACTGAACTGTTAAAATAAAGTCTGAAAGAAAGGAAAAGGCCATTAAAGAAAGCAGCAAAAATGTAGTTAGTGTACTCATTAATTTCGTGAACCTTAACTGGCCACCTTCTAAAAGTACAATGACAAGAGATACAGCTACCAAATAAAGAACTTACGAAGAGAAGTAGAAAAACACACCCCACAAGTAAATTTGCAAGGGATTATTCTTGGAGGAAAGCTCTTTTGTTTATCTTTATGAAAAGGCTCATGAAGAGACCCTTGTAGTAACAGTAGACGGTTTTTAAAGGAGGGGCCTTCAGAGAATGTTGGAGAGACGTGGAGAATTCATTATGGGCTTAAAGTGCTAACTCTGAACTGTTAACATACGGTCTAAAATTGTAGGGAAAGGTCATTAAAGAAAACAACGAAAATATATTTGAAGTACTTATTTATTCTGTGATCTTAACTTGCCACCTTCTTAAAGTACAATGACAAGAGATACAGCTAGCAAATATGGAACATGTGAAAAGAAGGAGGAAACCCTGCCCCACAAGGGATTATTCTTGGAGGAAAACTCTTTGGTTCTTCTTTTTGAATAGGCTTAGGAGAAGACACTTGTAGTAATAATAGACAGTTTTTAAAGCAGGGTAGTGTTGGAGAATGTTAGACAAACTTGGAAAATTAATTATGGGCATAAATTAATAGCCCTGAAATTTTAACATTCAGTCTATAATGGTAGGAAAAGCCCAATAAAGCAAACAAAAGAAATATATTTGAACTACTTATTAATTTCGTGACCTTAACTGGCCACCATCTCAAAGTACAATGACAAAAGATACAGCTATCAAGTAAAGAACCTATGAAAAAAAGGAGAAAAACCTGCCCCACAAGGGAATTTACAAGGAATTATTCGGAGGAAGGCTCTTTGGTTTTTCTTTTTGAAAAGGCTTAGAAGGAGATCCTTGTTGGAACGATAGACAGCTTTGAAAGCAGGGGAGCATCTGAGAATGTTGGACAGACTTAGATGATTCATTACGGGGATAAATTACTAATGCTGAACTGTTAACATGCATTCTAAAATGGTAGGAAAATACCATTAAAGAAAACAATGAAAGTTATATATGAAGTTCTTATTAATTTCGTGACCTTAACTGGCCACCTTCTCAAAGTACAATGACAATAGATACAGCTAGCAAATAAGGAACATCTAAAAAGAGGAAAAACCTGCCACACAATGGAATTTACAATGGATTATTCTTGGAGGAAAGCTTTTTTATTCTTTTTCAAAAGGCTGAGGAGGTGTCCCTTGTAATAATAATAGATGGCTTTTTAAAGCAGAGGAGCATCAGAGAATGTTGGACAGACTTGGAGAATTCATTATGGGCAAAAATTAATTACACTAACCTGTTAACATACAATCTAAAATGGGAGGAAATGGAGTTTTAAAAAACAACGAAAATATATTTGAAGTCCTTATTAATTTCTTGGCATTAACTGACCACCTTTTCAAAGTACAATGAGAAGAGATACAGGTAGCAAATAAGGAGCATATGAAATGAGGGTAAAAAACCTGCTCCAGAAGGGAATTTACAAGGGATTATTCTTGAAGGAAGACTCTTTGGTTCTTCTTTATGAAAATGCTGAGGAGGAGACCCTTGTAAGAACGGAAGAGGGTTTTTAAAGCAGTGGAGCAGCTGAGAATGTTAGACATACTTGGAGGATTCATTAGGGGCATAAATTAAAAATAATGAACTGTTAGCATGCAGTCTAAGATCGTAGGAGAAGACCATTAAAGAAAACAAGAAAAATATATTTGAGGTACTTATTGATTTCGTAACCTTTACTGGTCACCTTCTCAAAGTACAATGTCAAGAGATACAGCTAGCAAATAAGGAACATATTAAAAGAAGGGAAAAAACCTGTCCCACAAAGGACTTTACAAATGATTATTCATGAATATAGGCTCTTTGGTTCTTCTTTTTGAAAAGGCTGGGGATGAGAATCTCGTATAAACGGTTGCCAGTTTTTTAAACATTGGAGTGTCAGAGAATGTACAGACTTGGAGGATTCATTATGGGCATAAATTACTAACACTGAACTGTTAGCATATAGTCTAAGATAGTAGGAGAAGCCCATTAAAGAAAACAAGGAAAATATATTTGAGGTACTTATTAATTTTATGACCTTAACTGGCCACCTTCTCAATGTACAGTGACAATAGATACAGCTACCAAATAAGGAACATATGAAAAGAACGAGAAAACCTTGCATTACAAGGGAATTTACAAGGATTTATTATTGGAGGAAAGCGTTTTGGTTCTTCTTTCTAAAAATGCTGAGTAGACCCTCGTGGGAACGGTAAACGGTTTTTAAAGCAGGGGAGTGTCGGAGAATGTTGGACAGACTTGGAGGATTCATTATGGGAATAAATTAGTAACATTGAACCGTTAAAATACAGTCTGAAATGGTAGGAAAAGGCTATTAAAGAAGATAGCGAAAATATATTTGAAGTACTTATTAATTTCGTGGCCACCTTCGCAAAATACAATGAGAAGAGATACAGCTAGCAAATAAGGAACATATGAAAAGAAGGAGGAAAAAACTACCCACACAAGGGAATCTACAAGGGATTATTCTTGGAGGAAAGCTCTTTGATTCTTCTTTTTGGAAAGGCTGAGGAGGAGACCCTTGTACTAACGATACATGGTTTCTAAAGCAGGGGAGCATCAGAGAATGTTGGACAGACATGGAGGATTCATTATGCGCATAAATTAATTGCACTAATCTGTTAACATACGGTTTAAAATTTTAAGAAAAGACAAATTAAGAAAACAACAAAAATATATTTAAAATACCTATTAAGTTCGTGACTTTAACTGGCCACCTTCTCAAAGTACAATGATAAAAGATACAGGTAACAAATAAGGAACATATGAAATGAAGGAAAAAACCTGCTCAACACGGAATTTATAAGGGATTATTCTTGGAGGAAGGCTCTTTGGTTCTTCTTTATTAAAAGCCTGAGGAGGAGACCCTTTTAGGAATGGTAGACGGTTTTTAAAGCAGGGGAGCGTCAGAGAATGTTAGACAGAATTGGAGAATTCATTATGGGCATAAATTACTAACACTGAACTGTTAGCCTACATTAAAAAATGATAGGAAAAGACCATTAAATTAATTTTGTGACCTTAACTGGCCGCCTTCTCAAAGTACAATAACAAGAGATACAGCTAGCAAATAAGGAACATATGAAGAGAAGGAGAAAAACCTTCCCCACAATGGAATTTATAAGGGTTTATTCTTGGAAGAAGGCTCTTTGGTTCTTCTTTTTGAAAAAGGTGAGGAGGAGACCTTCGTAGGAACGGAAAATGGTTTTTGAAACAGGGGAGTGTCGGAGAATGTTTGACAGACTTGGGGGATTCATTATGGGCATAAATTGATAACACTGAACCGTTAAAATACAGTCTGAAATGGTAGGAATAGGCCATTAAAGAAAACAGCAAAAATATATTTGAAGAACTTATTAGTTTCTTTACCTTAGCTGGCCACCTTCTCAAAGTACAATGACAAGAGATGCAGCTTGCAAATAAGGAACATATGAAAAGGAGAAAAACCTACCCACAACGGGATTTACAAGGGATTATTCTTGGAGAAAGGCTTTTTGGTTTTTCTTTTTGAAAAGGATGAGACCCTCGTTGGAATGGTAGAGGGTTTTTAAAGCAGTGGAGCATCAGAGAATGTTGGACAGACATTTAGGATTCATCATGGGCATAAATTAATAACCGTGAATTGTTAACATACAGTCTAAAATGCTAGGAAAAGCCCAATAAAGCAAAGAACAAAAATAAATTTGAAGTACCAAATAATTTCGTGACCTTAACTGGCCACCCTCTTAAAGTACAATGAGAAGAGATACAGGTAGCAAATAAAGAACATGTGAGAAGAAGGAGAAAAACCTGCCCCACAGGTAAATTTACAAGAGATTATTCTTTGGAGGAAGGCTCTTTGGTTCCTCATTTTGAAATGGCTGAGGAAGAGATCCTTGTAGGAACGATAGACAGTTTTTAAATTTGGGGAGCGTCTGAGAATGTTAGACAGACTTGGAGCATTCATTATGGGCATAAATTACTAATACTGAACTCTTAACATGCAGTCTAAATTGGTAAGAAAAGGCAATTAAAGAAAACAATGAAATTTATATTTGAAGTTCTTAAAAATTTTGTGACCTTAACTGCCCACCTTCTCAAAGTACAATGATAAGAGATACAGATAGCAAATAAGGAACATATGAAATGAAGGAAAACGCCTTCTCAACAAGGGAATATATAAGGGATTATTCTTTAAGGAAGACTCTTTGGTTCTTCTCTATAAAAAGACTGAGAAGAAGACCCTTTTAGGAACAGTAGACAATTTTTAAAGCGGGGGAGTGTCAGAGAATGTTGGACAGACTTGGAGAATTCATTATGGGCATAAATTACTAACACTAAACTGTTAGCCTATAATCTAAAATGATAGAAAAAGGCCATTAAAGAAAACAACAGAAATATATTTGAAGTACTTATTAATTTTCGGACTTTAACTGGCCACCTTCTCAAGGTACAATGACGAGAGATACAGGTAGCAAATAAGGAGCATATGAAAAGAAGGAGAAAAATTTGCTCCACCAGGGGAATTTACGAGGGTTTATTCTTGGAGGAAGGCTCTTTGGTTCTTCTTTTTGAAAAAGGTGAGGAGGAGACCCTCGTAGGAATAGTCGACGGTTTTTAAAGCAGGGGAGTCTCCGAGAATGTTGGACAGATTTGGAGGATTCATTATGGGCATAAATTAATAACATTGAACTGTTAAAATACACTCTGAAATGGCAGGAAAAGGACATTAAAGAAAACAGGAAAAACATATTTGAAGAACTTATTAATTTCGTGACCTTAAATGGCCACCTACTCAAAGTACAATGACAAGAGATAGAGCTAGTGAATAATGAACATATGAAAAGAAGGAAAAAACCTCAAGGGAATTTTCAAGGGATGATCCTTGGAGAAAGGCTTTTTGTTTCTTTTTTTTTTTTTTTTGAGAAGGAAGATGAGGAGACTCTCCTTGGAATGGCAGACGATTTTTGAAGCAAGGAAGCGTCAGAGAATGTTGGACACACGTTTAGAATTCATTATGGGCTTAAATTAATAACTCTGAACTATTAACATACAGTCTAAAATGGTAGGAAAACCCCATTAAAAAGAAACGAAAATATATTTGAAGTACTTTTTTATTTCGTGATCTTAACTGGCCACCTTCTCAAAGTACAATGACAAGAAATACAGCTAGCAAGTAAGAAACATTTGAAAAAAAAAGGGAGAAAAACCTACTCTACAAGGAAATTTACAAGGGATTATTCTTGGAGGAAGGCTCTTTGGTTCATTTTTATGAAAAGGCTCCGGGAGAGATCCTCGTAAGAACGGTAGATGGTTTTTAAAGCAGGGAGCGTCAGAGAATGTTAGACAGACTAGGGGAATTCATTAAGGGCATAAATTACTAACATTGAACTGCTTACATACAGTCTAATATAGTAGGAAAAGGTCATTAAGGAAAACAACGAAAATATATTTGAAGTACTTATTAATTTTTTGACCTTAACTGGCCACCTTCTCAACGTACAATGACAAGAAATACAGCTATCAAATAAGGAACTTATGGAAAGAATTAGAAAAACCTTCCCCACAAGGGAATTTACAAGGGCCTATTGTTGGAGAAAGGCTCTTTTTTTTTTTAACGGTTTTGCCAGAGACCTTTGTCGTAACGATAGACAATTTTTAAAGCAGGGGAGCATCGGGGAATGTTAGACAGACTTGGAGAATTCATTATGGTCATAAATTGATAACCCTGAACTGATAGCATGCAGTCTAAAATGGTAGAAAAAGCCCAATAAAGCAAACAGCTAAAATATATTTGAAGTATTTATTAATTTCGTGACCTTAACTAGCCACCTTCTTAAAGTACAATGACAAGAGATGCAGCTAGCAAATAAGGAACATATGAAAAGAAGGAGAAAAACCTGCCCCCAAGGGAATTTACAAGGGATTAATCTTGGAGAAAGGCTTTTTGGTTCTTTTTTTTGAAAATGATGAGGGGGAGACCCTCGTTGGAATGATAAATGGTTTTTAAAGCAGGGGAGCGTCGGAGAATATTGGACAGACATTTAGAATTCATTATGGGCATAAATTAATGACTCTGAACTGTTAACATACAGTCTAAAATGGTAGGAAAAGCCCATTAAAGAAAACAAGGAAAATAAATTTGAAGTATTTATTAATATCGTGACCTTAACAGGCCATCTTCTCAAAGTACAATAACAAGAGATACAGCTACCAAATAAAGAACATATGAAAAAAAGGAGAAAAACCGAACCCACAAGGGAATTTGCAAGGAATTATTCTTGAAGGAAGGCTCTTTTGTTCTTCTTTATGAAAAGGGTCATGAAGAGACCCTTGTAGGAACGGTTGACTGTTTTTAAAGCAGGGAGCATTGGAGAATGTTGGACAGACTTGGAGAATTCAATATGGGCATAAAGTGCCAACACTGATCTGTTAACATACAGTCTAAAATGTTAGGAAAAGGTCATTAAAGAAAACAAAGAAAATACATTTGCAGTACTTATTTATTCTGTGACCTTAACTGGCCACCTTCCCAAAGTACAATGACAAGAGATACAGCTATCAAATAAAGAGCATATGATAAGAAGGATAAAACCCTGCTCCATGAGGGAATTTACAAGGGATTATTCTTGAAGGAACACTTTAGTTTTTTTTTTTTTAAAGGCTTAGGAGAGGACCCTTGTAGTAACGATAGACAGTTTTTAAAGCATTGGAGCATTGGAGATTGTTAGACATACTTGGATAATTCATTATGGGCATAAATTAATAACCCTGAAATTTTAGCATACAGTCTAAAATGGTAGGATAAGCCCAATAAAGCAAACAACAAAAATATATTTGAAGTACTTATCAATTTCGTGACCTTAATTGGCCACCATCTCAAAGCACAATGAGAAGAGATACAGCTAGCAAATAAGGAACACGTGAAAAGAAGGAGATAAACATGTCCCACAAGGGAATTTACAAGGAATTATTCTTGTAGGAAGGCTCTTTGGTTCTTCTTATTGAAAAAGCTGAAGAGCAGCTCCTTGTTGGAACGATAGATAGTTTTTAAAGCAGGGGAGCATCTGAGAATGTTGGACACACATGGATGATTCATTATGGGCATAAATTACTAACACTGAACTGTTAACATGCAGTCTAAAATGGTAGGAAAAGGCCATTAAAGAAAAGAATGAAATTTATATTTGAAGTACTTATTAATTTCGTGACTTTAATTGGCCACCTTTTCAAAGTACAGTGACAACAGATACAGCTGGCAAATAAGGTACATATAAAAAGAAGGAAGAAAACCTGCCTCACAAGGGAAATTACAATGGATGCTCCTCTGCTTTAAAAAAAAAATCTATTGTCATTACAAGGGTTTCCTCCTCAGCCTTCTCAAAATGAGGAACCAAAGAGCTTGCCTCCAAGAATCTTCTTCGTCTAAATCTTTTCCCACTTTTATATGGGGTCGATGTTTCTGGCCAGTTATCTGTACTGGCCATATTTTGGTTTTTGCAAAATTATTATGGCCGGATGCCCTTCCTGCTGCCAACCCTCCCCATCTACCCGGGCTTGGGACTAGCACCTAGTTGAGGCTGGCTTGCCCCCCTCAGTGGCTGGGTTCCTCGGTGGAATGGTAGACGGTATTTAAAGCAGGGAAGCATCGGAGATCATTTTGGGCATAAATTAATAAAGCTGAACTGTTAACATACAGTTTAAAATTAAAGAAAACAATGAAATTATATTTAAAGTACTTATTAATTTCGTGACCTTAACTGGCCACGTTCTCTAAGTACAATGACAAGAGATACAGCTAGCAAATAAGGAACATATGAAAAGAAGGAGAAAAACCTGCCCTCAAGGGAATCTCAAAGGGATGAATCTTGGAGAAAGGCTTTTTGATTCTTCTTTTTGAAAAGGATGAGGAGGAGACCCTCGTTGGAATTGTAGACGGTTTTTAAAGCAGGGGGGCGTCGGAGAATGCTGGACAGACGTTTAGGATTCATTATGGGCATAAATTACTAACACTGAACTGTTAACATACAGTCTAAAATGGTAGGAAAGCCCATTAAAGAAAACAACAAAAATATATTTGAAGTACTTATTAATTTTGTGACTTTACCTGGCCACGTTCTCAAAGTACAATGACAAGAGATACAGGTAGCAAATAAGGAACATATAAAATGAAGAAGAAAAACCTGCCACACAGGGGAATTTACAGGGGATTATTCTTGGAGTATTTAACTGTTAACATGCAGTCTAACATGGTAGGAGAATCCCATTAAAGAATGCAACAAAAATATATTTGAAGTGCTTATTAATTATGTGACCTTAACTGGCCACCTTCTCAAAGTACAATGACAAGAGATACAGCTAGCAAACTAGGAACATATGAAAAGAAGGAAAAAAATTTGCTCCACATGCAAATTAACAGGGGATTATTGCAGGAAGGCTCTTTGGTTCTTCTTTTAGAAATGCTGAGAAGACCTTCATAGGAACGGCACACGGTTTTTAAAGCAGGGGAGCATCGGGGAATGGTGAACAGACTTGGAGGATTCATTTTGGGCATAAATTAATAACACTGAACTGTTAACATGCAGTTTAAAATGGTAGGAAAAGCTCATTAAAGAAAACACACACACACACACACACACACACACACACACACACACACACACACACACACACACACACACACACACACACACACACACACACACACACACACACATATATATATATATATATATATATATATATATATATATATATATATATATATATATATATATATATATATATATATATATATATATATATAACCAAGCAAGCACATTACATATGTGAAAACATGAATCATTTTTTTTTTACCCCGACCGGGACTCGAACCTAATACTTATAATTACTAAGTCAAGGCGCTACCAACTACACACCACAGAAGGTATAAAAGGAATCCAACCTTATAGCTTTTATCTGCTATACTTAGGGATGAACGCATTCTATCTGAATGCCACTATGTTCATATTACAGATTCCCCAACCTCTCTCGTGGCTTCATTTTAGCATTTAATTCAAATCCCAATCTCATTCGGGTCATACAATAACCAAGCAAGCACATTACATATGTGAAAACATGAAACATTACATATGTTTTCACATATGTAATGTGCTTGCCTGGTTATTGTATGACCCGAATGAGATTGGGATTTGAATTAAATGTTAAAATGAAGCCACGAGTGAGGTTGGAAAATCTGTAATATAAACATAGTGGCATTCAGATAGAATGCGTTCATCCCTAAATATAGCAGAGATAAGCTATAAGGTTGAATTCCTTTTATACCTTCTGTGGTGTGTAGTTGGTAGTGCCTTGACTTAGTAATTGTAAGTCCTAGGCTCAAGTCCCGGTCGAGGTAAAAAACTGATTCATGTTTTCACATATGTAATGTGCTTGCTTGGTAATTGTATGACCCGAATGAGATTGGGATTTGAATTAAATCCTAAAATGAAGCCACGAGTGAGGTTGGGGAATCTGTAATATGAACATAGTGCCATTCAGATAGAATGCGTTCATCCCTAAGTATAGCAGATATAAGCTATAAGGTTGGATTCCTGTATATATATATATATATATATATATATATATATATATATATATATATATATATATATATATATATATATATATATATATATATATATATATATATATATATATATATATATATATATATATATATATATATATATATATATATATGTATTTTATATATATATATATATATATATATATATATATATATATATATATATATATATATATATATATATATATATATATATATATATATATATATATATATATATATATATATATATATATATATATGTATATATATGTATATATATATATATATATGTATATATATATATATATATATATATATATATATATATATATATATATATATATATATATATATATATATATATATATATATATATATATATATATATATATATATATATATATATATATATATATATATAATTACTGTTATAAAGAATTTTTTGTTAATACAGTTTAGCCATGTGTGGACTTTAATTCCTTTTGAGGCCTGTTTGTGGGGATTACTGACTAACCCCGGCGGGAATTGAAAATTGTTATCTATTAATCCCATGAATAGGACCCCTGGGCGGGTCTTTTGTCTCCTTCTTTTCAAGTGTTCTTCTGTTTTGTTAGTTGTATTCCTTGCCATTGTACTTTGAGAAGGTGACCAGTTTAGATCACGAAATTAACAAGTACTCTATATATATATATATATATATATATATATATATATATATATATATATATATATATATATATATATATATATATATATATATATATATATATATATAATTATATATATATATATATATATATATATATCGTATAGTATATATAAATATGGAGCTTTTCCTACCTATATATATATATATATATATATATATATATATATATATATATATATATATATATATATATATATATATATATATATATATATATATATATATATATATATATATATATATATATATGTATATATATATATATATATATATTCGTGTATCCACCATATATATATATATATATATATATATATATATATATATATATATATATATATATATATATATATATATATATATATATATATATATATATATATATATATATATATATATATATATATATGCAAATGCTCATACACACATACATTTATATATATATATATATATATATATATATATATATATATATATATATATATATATATATATATATATATATATATATATATATATATATATATATATATATATATATATATACAGTGTTCCCCCGGTTATTCATGTTTCTTGGTTCGCGTTCTCACTGTATTGAGTTTTTCTTTTTTATAAATTAATATGACCTGAGGGATAAAGCATTGGTGAAACCAGTCCAATGTGAGGCTTTTTGTGATCCAGGCCTTAGGGTTATGCATCCAATACACTGGCAGCAGATTCTTGTTTTTGTTCTTCAAAGCCGTAGTGTTCTTACACTTGTAGATAAGCCCGGGCTTTAATATGAAGCCTGCAGCATTACCGCACATGGTGAGGGTAATGCGGTCTTTGTGAGCTTTAAATCCCGGGGCTTTTGCTTCTTCCTTGAAGAGAAAAGTTCGAGGCGGCATTCTCTTCCAAAATAACCCAGTCTCATCCTTGTTAAAGACTTGCTCAGGAGCATATTCGCCCTCAACGATAATTTTTTTGAAGTCGTTCTTTACATATTCTTCAGCTGCAGTTGTATCTGCAGAGGCAGCTTCGCCATGCACCAAAACGCTCTTAGGCCATAGCGTTTTTGAAATTTGGCAAACCATCCCTTAATTGCAACGAACGATTGTGTCCTCGGTGGAGAATCGCTGGAGGGTCCTGGTCATGGGTCATCAATATCTTTTTCTCTCTCCTCCTCCTCCTCACGGTCGCCACTGTCGTCGTCGGGTTTGTTTGTAGCGAATGTCTCGTACAGCTTCTTCGCCTGTTTGTATGATATTGGTGTCTAAGCTGATGTTTTTCTTCCTGCAATCAGCAATCTACAGGGCCAAAGCAGATTCCATCCACACTATTATCTTATTGCGGGGTGTTACAACCCTCTTTGCTGTTTTACTAAAAGTAATAGTCACTGTTTTCCTGATATTTGCCTCGTCCTTTTTGATGTATCGAACAGTAGATTCGTTGATGCCGAAATGGCGGCAGACATCCGTGAACCTTCTCCCTTCCTTCAGCATATCTAACAGTTTTACCTTTTCTGTTATGGTCAACATCTTCCTTTGCCGCTTAGGCTTACTACCTGAAGCCTTAAAAGATGAAAGATGATTGGGAGGCATTGCAGAGGTTTAAATATGAAAGTTTCACAAAATCAAAAGCACCACGTATTAAGAAGCACAACATGAACGACGCACACGTGAGTGGACTGAACGGGTGAGGTGAGACAATGGAAGATGCTGGGAGAATGAAGCTTCAAGCAAAAGCCAATCAGACCTCATGATACAGAAGATTCTGTGATTCGTTGTCTCCCACCCATCAGCCAATAGCATCCCATGTACTATCTCACGTAGGTGCAACCCTTTGCATTTTCCAAGACGCCAATACAGTGTACGCTATCATACAGTATTTTACATGGTGCAATACTGTGAGGTACATTTAAAAATTTATGTTTATTACTATTTTTTACTGTTTTATTATTCTTAGGCTAGGAAATGCTTTCTTTTATCAAGAAAATAATGAAAACACCGAAAATTTGAATATGTACTAGTTCACATAGGTGCGACTCTTTTCGTTTTCCGAAACGCCAATACCGGTATCGTATTTTACATGGTGCAGTCTTGTGAGTTACATGTTAAAATATATGTTTTTACTATTTTTTACTGTTTTATTATTCTTAGGCTAGGAAATTCTTTTTTTTTATCAATAAAATAATGAAAATAATGGAAATTTTAATATGTACTATCTCACGTAGGTGTGACCCTTTGCGTTTTCCGAAACGCTGATACCGGTATTGTACTTTCTATAGTGCAGAGTTTCATGCTTAAACTTATGCTTTTTACAATTTTTTACTGTATTATTATTCTTAAACTGGGAAATACTTTTTTTTATCGATAAAATAATAAAATAAATTTTTTTTCAATAAAATAATAAAAATACTGAAATTTTTGATATTTCCATATATCGTGGATTCCCGCATATAACCAGAAAAAAAATAAGCTGGCATATATATATATATATATATATATATATATATATATATATATATATATATATATATATATATATATATATATATATATATATATATATATATACAGTAGATCCTCGTAGAACTTTATTCCGATTTACGTCGTTTCACCGTTATGTTGGAGGCCAATAAACAATTAATAAATCTTTAATAAATAAAAATTTTTTCCTACCTGGCTGGCACAGTAAGTTCAAACCGTGCGCGCTGAACAGTTTGTGAGCACGGCGGCCGAATACACAGCTAGCAGCACAGCTGAATTCAAATTTATCAAGTTAATGGCTTTATTTATTTATTTATATAAATGGTTATATTGAAGGATTACATTGAATTAAAAAAAATACGAACATATTGCAGTAAATACTATTTTATTAGAAATTCACACGAATACATAGCTAGAAGCACAGCTGTATTCGTATTTATGAAGCTAATGTCTTTATTAATTTATTTGTTTATATATTTGATTATACTGAAGGAATATATTTAATTTAAAAAAAAATATATAAAACACATAGCCATAAATACGATTCTATTCGAAATAGTTTGTTGAGCATCGTGTAAGAATATGGCATCACGTGGTATTAGAAGAATAATAAAAACTATCACTTAGTTTATTCCCACCGGCCACATTGTGCCTCATGTTTTATCTGCTCTCTCGTTTATTTCACTCGTGTTTGTTCGTTACTGACATTACTATGTCTCCCAAGCATGTTGGTGATAGTTCTTATGGAAGTGCTACGAAGAAAAGAAAAGCCATCACTATGGAAATTTAAACTGACTTAGTAAACCATAAGCCGCAATCTCGGATTAGTCCGTATGATTGTGGCCATGATCATCAAAGACAAAGACTGCATCCATGACCATGTGAAACGTTCAACTCTAATGATGTCTACTGTGATCACTAGGCAGTGTAGTCACCTTATGGTCAAAATGGAGAGATTGCTAGTGCTTTGGCTTGGAGACCAGAATCGACAAAGTATATTAATGAGCCTCATGATTATACAGGAAAAGGCTAAAAGGATATTCGGAGCCTTGAAACGAGAAAAGGGGAAAGGGAGTGCAGGTCAAGAGTTTGTGGCTTGTAGGTGTTGGTTTAATCATTTTAGGGCTTTTGCTAATTTTCATAACATAAGAGTGTAAGGTTAAGTTGCTAGTAGTGATAAGGAAGCAGCAAAACGTTTCCTATTGCTTTGGCTGGGATAATAAGGGAGGGGGGTTACGGTGCCTAACAGGTAAATAATGTGGATGAGACTGGTTTATTCTGGAAGCATCTGCCTAGTCGTAGATACATCGCCAAGGAGAAGATAGCACCAGGCCATACAGTTAGAAAGGAGAAACTGATTTTGCTTTTGGGGGCTAATGCTGTTTGAGACTGTGAGTTTAAGCCCTTGTTGGTTTATTTGGCAGCATAACCCAAGAGCACTCAAAGGCAATTGGAAGTGTCAACTGCCAGTCATCTGGCTGTAAAACAAGAAGGCTTGCATAATCTTTCAAATATTTGAGGACAGGTTCAACAACCATTTTGTGCCTGAAACGGAGAAATACTTTGCTTCCAACGGTCTGCCATTTAAGGTGTTGCTAATCCTGGACAATGCCCCTGGTCAATCTGCACATTTGGATGACTTACACACTAATGTAAAGGTGGTTTACCTTCACCTCACACCACTTCCCTGTTACATCCAGTGTATCAGGGGGATATTGCCTCTTTCAAAGCCTACTACCTCCAAAGGACAACCGCTATGGATCTCAGGGGAACTAAAAAGGACAAGAACTTGAATCTCAAGGACTTCTGGAAGCATCAGCATTATTCTTCATAGCATGAAGAATATTGTACAGCTTCAAATATATTTTCGATGTTTTCTTTAATGAGCTTTTCCTACCATTTTAAACTGCATGTTAACAGTTCAGTGTTATTAATTTATGCCCAAAATGAATCCTCCAAGTCTGTCCACCATTCCCCGATGCTCCCCTGCTTTAAAAACCGTGTGCCGTTCCTATGAAGGTCTTCTCAGCATTTCTAAAAGAAGAACCAAAGAGCCTTCCTGCAATAATCCCCTGTTAATTTGCATGTGGAGCAAATTTTTTTCCTTCTTTTCATATGCTCCTAGTTTGCTAGCTGTATCTCTTGTCATTATACTTTGAGAAGGTGGCCAGTTAAGGTTTCACAAAATTAATAAGCACTTCAAATATCTTTTCGTTGCATTCTTTAATGGGATTCTCCTACCATGTTAGACTGCATGTTAACAGTTAAATACTCCAAGAATAATCCCCTGTAAATTCCCCTGTGGGGCAAGTTTTTCTTCTTCATTTTATATGTTCCTTATTTGCTACCTGTATCTCTTGTCATTGTACTTTGAGAACGTGGCCAGGTAAAGTCACAAAATTAATAAGTACTTCAAATATATTTTTGTTGTTTTCTTTAATGGGCTTTCCTACCATTTTAGACTGTATGTTAACAGTTCAGTGATAGTAATTTATGCCCATAATGAATCCTAAACGTCTGTCCAGCATTCTCCGACGCCCCCCTGCTTTAAAAACCGTCTACAATTCCAACGAGGGTCTCCTCCTCATCCTTTTCAAAAAGAAGAATCAAAAAGCCTTTCTCCAAGATTCATCCCTTTGAGATTCCCTTGAGGGCAGGTTTTTCTCCTTCTTTTCATATGTTCCTTATTTGCTAGCTGTATCTCTTGTCATTGTACTTAGAGAACGTGGCCAGTTAAGGTCACGAAATTAATAAGTACTTTAAATATAATTTCATTGTTTTCTTTAATTTTAAACTGTATGTTAACAGTTCAGCTTTATTAATTTATGCCCAAAATGATCTCCGATGCTTCCCTGCTTTAAATGCCGTCTACCATTCCACCGAGGAACCCAGCCCCTGAGGGGGGCAAGCCAGCCTCAATTAGGTGCTAGTCCCAAGCCCGGGTAGATGGGGAGGGTTGGCAGCAGGAAGGGCATCCGGCCATAATAATTTTGCAAAAACCAAAATATGGCCAGTACAGATAACTGGCCAGAAACATCGACCCCATATAAAAGTGAGAAAAGATGTAGACGAAAAGAAGATTCAGAAAGCCTTTCTCCAAGAATAATTCCTTGTAAATTCCCTTGGGGGCAGGTTTTTCTCCATCTTTTCATATGTTCCTTAGTTGCTAGATGTATCTCTTGTCGTTGTACTTTGAGAAGGTGGCCAGTTAAGGTTGCAAAATTGATAAGTACTTCAAATATATATTTTATATTTTCGTTAATAGCCTCTTCCTAATATTTCAGACTGTATTTTAACAGTTCAGTGATATTAATTTATGCCCATAAGAAATCCTCCAAGTCTGTCCATCATTCTCGGACACTCCCCTGCTTTAAAAACCGTTTACCGTTCCTACGAGGGTCTACTCCTCAGCTTTTTCAAAAAGAAGAACCAAAAACCCTTCCTCCAAGAATACACCCTTGTAAATTCACTTGGTGGGCCATGTTTTTCTCCATCTTTTCATATTTTCCTTTTTTGCCAGCTGTATTTCTTGTCACTGTACTTTGAGAAGGTGGCCAGTTAAGGTCACGAAATTAATAAGTACTTAAAAGATCTTCATATTGTTTTCTATAATGGCCATTTTCTATCATTTTAGATTGTAGGCTAACAGTTCAGTGTTAGTAATTTATTCCCATAATGAATTCTCCAAGTCTGTCCAACATTGTCTGACACTCCAATGTTTTAAAAATCTTCAACCGTTCATACGAGAGTCTCATCCTCAGCCTTTACACAAAGGAGAACCAAAGAGCCTTCCTCCATGAATAATCATTTGTAAATTCCTATGTGGGGCAGGTTTTTCTCCTTTTTTAAATATGTTCCTAATTTGCTAGCTATATCTCATGACATTGTACTTTGAGAAGATGGCCAGTTAAAGTTACTAAATTAATAAGTACCTCAAATACATTTTCATTGTTTTCTTTAATGGGTTTCTCCTACCATCTTAGACTGTATGTTAACAGCTCATTATTTTTAATTTACGCCCTTAATGAATCCTCCAAATCTGTCCGCCATTCTCCCCCGCCCCCCAGGATTAAAACCCTCTTCCGTTTTTACAAAGGTCTCCTCCTCAGCCATTTCATAATGGAGAACCAAAGAGCCTTTCTCCAAGAATAATCCCTTGTAAATTCCCTTGTGTGGCAGGTTTTTTACCTTCATTTCATATGTTCCTTATTTGCTAGCTGTATCTCTTGTCATTGTACTTTGAAAAGGTGGCCAGTTAAAGTCACGAAATTAATAAGTACGTCAAATATATTTTCATTGTTTTCTTAAATGGCATTTTCCTCCAATTTTAGACTGTATGTTAACAGATTAGTGTCATTAATATATTCCCATAATGATTCCTCCAAGTCTCATACATTCTCTGATGCTCCTCTGCTTTAAAAAAAAATCTATTGTCATTGCAAGGGTTTCCTCCTCAGCCTTCTCAAAAAGAGGAACCAAAGAGCTTTCCTCCAAGAATAATCCATTGTAATTTCCCTTGTGAGGCAGGTTTTCCTCCTTCTTTTTATATGTACCTTATTTGCCAGCTGTATCTGTTGTCACTGTACTTTGAAAAGGTGGCCAATTAAAGTCACGAAATTAATAAGTACTTCAAATATAAATTTCATTCTTTTCTTTAATGGCCTTTTACTACCATTTTAGACTGCATGTTAACAGTTCAGTGTTAGTAATTTATGCCCATAATGAATCATCCATGTGTGTCCAACATTCTCAGATGCTCCCCTGCTTTAAAAACTATCTATCGTTCCAACAAGGAGCTGCTCTTCAGCTTTTTCAATAAGAAGAACCAAAGAGCCTTCCTACAAGAATAATTCCTTGTAAATTCCCTTGTGGGACATGTTTATCTCCTTCTTTTCACGTGTTCCTTATTTGCTAGCTGTATCTCTTCTCATTGTGCTTTGAGATGGTGGCCAATTAAGGTCACGAAATTGATAAGTACTTCAAATATATTTTTGTTGTTTGCTTTATTGGGCTTATCCTACCATTTTAGACTGTATGCTAAAATTTCAGGGTTATTAATTTATGCCCATAATGAATTATCCAAGTATGTCTAACAATCTCCAATGCTCCAATGCTTTAAAAACTGTCTATCGTTACTACAAGGGTCCTCTCCTAAGCCTTTAAAAAAAAAAAAAACTAAAGTGTTCCTTCAAGAATAATCCCTTGTAAATTCCCTCATGGGGCAGGGTTTTATCCTTCTTATCATATGCTCTTTATTTGATAGCTGTATCTCTTGTCATTGTACTTTGGGAAGGTGGCCAGTTAAGGTCACAGAATAAATAAGTACTGCAAATGTATTTTCTTTGTTTTCTTTAATGACCTTTTCCTAACATTTTAGACTGTATGTTAACAGATCAGTGTTGGCACTTTATGCCCATATTGAATTCTCCAAGTCTGTCCAACATTCTCCAATGCTTCCTGCTTTAAAAACAGTCAACCGTTCCTACAAGGGTCTCTTCGTGACCCTTTTCATAAAGAAGAACAAAAGAGCCTTCCTTCAAGAATAATTCCTTGCCAATTCCCTTGTGGGTTCGGTTTTTCTCCTTTTTTTCATATGTTCTTTATTTGGTAGCTGTATCTCTTGTTATTGTACTTTGAGAAGATGGCCTGTTAAGGTCACGATATTAATAAATACTTCAAATTTATTTTCCTTGTTTTCTTTAATGGGCTTTTCCTACCATTTTAGACTGCATGTTAACAGTTCAGAGTCATTAATTTATGCCCATAATAAATCCTAAATGTCTGTCCAATATTCTCCGACGCTCCCCTGCTTTAAAAACCATTTATCATTCCAACGAGGGTCTCCCCCTCATCATTTTCAAAAATTAATCCCTTGTAAATTCCCCTGGGGGCAGGTTTTTCTCCTTCTTTTCATATGTTCCTTATTTGCTAGCTGCATCTCTTGTCATTGTACTTTAAGAAGGTGGCTAGTTAAGGTCACGAAATTAATAAATACTTCAAATATACTTTAGCTGTTTGCTTTATTGGACTTTTTTCTACCATTTTAGACTGCATGTTATCAGTTCAGGGTTATCAATTTATGACCATAATGAATTCTCCAAGTCTGTCTAACATTCCCCGATGCTCCCCTGCTTTAAAAATTGTCTATCGTTACTACAAAGGTCTCTGGCAAAACCGTTTCAAAAAAAAAAAAAAAAAAAAAAAAAAAAAAAAAAAAAAAAAAAAAAAAAAAAGAGCCTTTCTCCAACAATAGGCCCTTGTAAATTCCCTTGTGGGGAAGGTTTTTCTAATTCTTTCCATAAGTTCCTTATTTGATAGCTGTATTTCTTGTCATTGTACGTTGAGAAGGTGGCCAGTTAAGGTCAAAGAATTAATAAGTACTTCAAATATATTTTCGTTGTTTTCCTTAATGACCTTTTCCTACTATTTTAGACTGTATGTAAACAGTTCAATGTTAGTAATTTATGCCCTTAATGAATTCTCCCAGTCTGTCTAACATTCTCTGACGCTCCCTGCTTTAAAAACCATCTACCGTTCTTACGAGGATCTCTCCCTGAGCCTTTTCATAAAAATGAACCAAAGAGCCTTCCTCCAAGAATAATCCCTTGTAAATTTCCTTGTAGAGTAGGTTTTTCTCCCTTTTTTTTCATATGTTTCTTACTTGTTAGCTGTATTTCTTGTCATTGTACTTTGAGAAGGTGGCCAGTTAAGATCACGAAATAAAAAAGTACTTCAAATATATTTTCGTTTCTTTTTAATGGGGTTTTCCTACCATTTTAGACTGTATGTTAATAGTTCAGAGTTCTTAATTTAAGCCCATAATGAATTCTAAACGTGTGTCCAACATTCTCTGACGCTTCCTTGCTTTAAAAATCGTCTGCCATTCCAAGGAGAGTCTCCTCATCTTCCTTCTCAAAAAAAAAAAAAAGAACCAAAAAGCCTTTCTCCAAGGATCATCCCTTGAAAATTCCCTTGAGGTTTTTCTCCTTCTTTTCATATGTTCATTATTCACTAGCTCTGTCTCTTGTCATTGTACTTTGAGTAGGTGGCCATTTAAGGTCACGAAATTAATAAGTTCTTCAAATATGTTTTTCCTGTTTTCTTTAATGTCCTTTTCCTACCATTTCAGAGTGTATTTTAACAGTTCAATGTTATTAATTTATGCCCATAATGAATCCTCCAAATCTGTCCAACATTCTCGGAGACTCCCCTGCTTTAAAAACCGTCGACTATTCCTACGAGGGTCTCCTCCTCACCTTTTTCAAAAAGAAGAACCAAAGAGCCTTCCTCCAAGAATAAACCCTCGTAAATTCCCCTGGTGGAGCAAATTTTTCTCCTTCTTTTCATATGCTCCTTATTTGCTAGCTGTATCTCTTGTCATTGTACCTTGAGAAGGTGGCCAGTTAAAGTCCGAAAATTAATAAGTACTTCAAATATATTTCTGTTGTTTTCTTGAATGGCCTTTTTCTATCATTTTAGATTATAGGCTAACAGTTTAGTGTTAGTAATTTATGCCCATAATGAATTCTCCAAGTCTGTCCAACATTCTCTGACACTCCCCCGCTTTAAAAATTGTCTACTGTTCCTAAAAGGGTCTTCTTCTCAGTCTTTTCATAGAGAAGAACCAAAGAGTCTTCCTTAAAGAATAATCCCTTATATATTCCCTTGTTGAGAAGGCGTTTTTCTTCATTTCATATGTTCCTTATTTGCTATCTGTATCTCTTATCATTGTACTTTGAGAAGGTGGGCAGTTAAGGTCACAAAATTATTAAGAACTTCAAATTTAAATTTCATTGTTTTCGTTAATTGCCTTTTCTTACCAATTTAGACGGCATGTTATCAGTTCAGTGTTAGTAATTTATACCCATAATGAATGCTCCAAGTCTGTCTAACATTCTCAGACGCTCCCCAAATTTAAAAACTGTCTATCGTTCCTACAAGGATCTCTTCCTCAGCCATTTCAAAATGAGGAACCAAAGAGCCTTCCTCCAAAGAATAATCTCTTGTAAATTTACCTGTGGGGCAGGTTTTTCTCCTTCTTCTCATATGTTCTTTATTTGCTACCTGTATCTCTTCTCATTGTACTTTAAGAGGGTGGCCAGTTAAGGTCACGAAATTATTTGGTACTTCAAATTTATTTTTGTTCTTTGCTTTATTGGGCTTATCCTAGCATTTTAGACTGTATGTTAACAATTCACGGTTATTAATTTATGCCCATGATGAATCCTAAATGTCTGTCCAACATTCTCTGATGCTCCACTGCTTTAAAAACCATCTACCATTCCAACGAGGGTCTCATCCTTTTCAAAAAGAAAAACCAAAAAGCCTTTCTCCAAGAATAATCCCTTGTAAATCCCCTTGTGGGTAGGTTTTTCTCCTTTTCATATGTTCCTTATTTGCAAGCTGCATCTCTTGTCATTGTACTGTGAGAAGGTGGCCAGTTAAGGTCAAGAAACTAATAAGTTCTTCAAATATATTTTTGCTGTTTTCTTTAATGGCCTTTTCCTACCATTTCAGACTGTATTTTAACGGTTCAGTGTTATCAATTTATGCCCATAATGAATCCTCCAAACCTGTCCAACATTCTCCGACACTCCCCTGCTTCAAAAACCGTCTACTATTCGTACGAAGGTCTCCTCCTCACCTTTTTCAAAAAGAAGAACCAAAGAGCCTTCTTCCAAGAATAAACCCTTATAAATTCCATTGTGGGGAAGGTTTTTCTCCTTCTTTTCATATCTTCCTTATTTGCTAGCTGTATCTCTTGTTATTGTACTTTGAGAAGGCGGCCAGTTAAGGTCACAAAATTAATTTAATGGCCTTTTCCTATCATTTTTTAATGTAGGCTAACAGTTCAGTGTTAGTAATTTATGCCCATAATGAATTCTCCAATTCTGTCTAACATTCTCTGACGCTCCCCTGCATTAAAAACCGTCTACGATTCCTAAAAGGGTCTCCTCCTCAGGCTTTTCATAAAGAAGAAACAAAGAGCCTTCCTCAAAGATTAATCCCTTATAAATTCCGTGTTGAGCAGGTTTTTTCCTTCATTTTATATGTCCCTTATTTGTTACCTGTATCTTTTATCATTGTACTATGAGAAGGTGGCCAGTTAAAGTCACGAACTTAATAGGTATTTTAAATATATTTTTGTTGTTTTCCTAATTTGTCTTTTCTTAAAATTTTAGACCGTATGTTAACAGATTAGTGTAATTAATTTATGCGCATAATGAATCCTCCATATCTGTCCAACATTCTCTGATGCTCCCCAGCTTTAAAAACCATGTATCGTTATTACAAGGGTCTCCTCCTCAGCCTTTTTAAAAAGAAGAATCAAAGAGCTTTCCTTCAAGAATAATCCCTTGTAGATTCCCTTGTGGGGTATTTTTTTCTCCTTCTTTTCATATGTTCCTTATTTGCTAGCTGTATCTCTTCTCATTGTATTTTGAGAAGGTGGCCAGTTAAGGTCAAGAAACTAATAAGTTCTTCAAATATGTTTTTCTTGTTTGCTTTATTGGCCTATTCCTATCATTTCAGACTGTATTTTAACGGTTCAGTGTTATTAATTTATGCCCATAATGAATCCTCCAAGTCTGTCCAACATTCTCCAACACTCCCTGTTTCAAAAACCATTTTCCGTTCCTACAAAGGTCTCCTCCTCACCTTTTTCAAAAAGAAGAACCAAAGAGCCTTCTTCCAAGAATAAACCCTTATAAATTCCATTGTGGGGAAGGTTTTTCTCCTTCTCTTCATATGTTCTTTATTTGCTAGCTGTATCTCTTGTTATTGTACTTTGAGAAGGCGGCCAGTTAAGGTCACAAAATTAATTTAATGGTCTTTTCCTATCATTTTTTAATGTAGGCTAACAGTTCAGTGTTAGTAATTTATGCCCATAATGAATTCTCCAATTCTGTCTAACATTCTCTGACGCTCCCCTGCTTTAAAAACCGTCTACCATTCCTAAAAGGGTCTCCTCCTCAGGCTTTTAATAAAGAAGAACCAAAGAGCCTTCCTCCAAGAATAAGCCCTTATGAATTCCGTGTTGAGCAGGTTTTTTCCTTCATTTCATATGTTCCTTATTTGTTACCTGTATCTTTTATCATTGTACTTTGAGAAGGTGGCCAGTTAAAGTCACGAACTTAATAGGTATTTTAAATATATTTTTGTTGTTTTCTTAATTTGTCTTCTCTTAAAATTTTAGACTGTATGTTAACAGATTAGTGTAATTAATTTATGCGCATAATGAATCCTCCATGTCTGTCCAGCATTCTCTGATGCTCCCCTGCTTTAAAAACCATGTATCGTTAGTACAAGGGTCTCCTCCTCAGCCTTTCCAAAAAGAAGAATCGAAGAGCTTTCCTCCAAGAATAATCCCTTGTAGATTCCCTTGTGGGGTAGTTTTTTCTCCTTTTTTTCATATGTTCCTTATTTGCTAGCTGTATCTCTTCTCATTGAATTTTGCGAAGGTGGCCACGAAATTAATAAGTACTTCAAATATATTTTCGCTATTTTCTTTAATGGCCTTTTCCTACCATTTCAGACTGTATTTTAACAGTTCAATGTTACTAATTTATTCCCATAATGAATCCTCCAAGTCTGTCCAACATTCTCCGACACTCCCCTGCTTTAAAAACCGTTTACCGTTCCCACGAGGGTCTACTCAGCTTTTTTAAAAAGAAGAACCAAAACGCTTTCCTCCAATAATAAATCCTTGTAAATTCCCTTGTAATGCAAGGTTTTCTCGTTCTTTTCATATGTTCCTTATTTGGTAGCTGTATCTATTGTCACTGTACATTGAGAAGGTGGCCAGTTAAGGTCATAAAATTAATAAGTACCTCAAATATATTTTCCTTGTTTTCTTTAATGGGCTTGTCCTACTATCTTAGACTATATGCTAACAGTTCAGTGTTAGTAATTTATGCCCATAATGAATCCTCCAAGTCTGTACATTCTCTGACACTCCAATGTTTTAAAAACTGTCAACCGTTTATACGAAAGTCTCATCCCCAGCCTTTTCAAAAAGAAGAACCAAAGAGCCTATATTCATGAATAATCATTTGTAAAGTCCTTTGTGGGACAGGATTTTTCCTTTCTTTTAATATGTTCCTTATTTGCTAGCTGTATCTCTTGACATTGTACTTTGAGAAGGTGACCAGTAAAGGTTACGAAATCAATAAGTACCTCAAATATATTTTTCTTGTTTTCTTTAATGGTCTTCTCCTACCATCTTAGACTGCATGCTAACAGTTCATTATTTTTAATTTATGCCCCTAATGAATCCTCCAAGTATGTCTAACATTCTCAGTTGCTCCACTGCTTTAAAAACCCTCTTCCGTTCTTACAAGGGTCTCCTCCTCAGCATGTTCATAAAGAAGAACCAAAGAGTCTTCCTTCAAGAATAATCCCTTGTAAATTCCCTTCTGGAGCAGGTTTTTTACCCTCATTTCATATGCTCCTTATTTGCTACCTGTATCTCTTCTCATTGTACTTTGAAAATGTGGTCAGTTAATGCCAAGAAATTAATAAGGACTTCAAATATATTTTCGTTGTTTTTTAAAACTACATTTCCTCCCATTTTAGATTGTATGTTAACAGGTTAGTGTAATTAATTTTTGCCCATAATGAATTCTCCAAGTCTGTCCAACATTCTCTGATGCTCCTCTGCTTTAAAAAGCCATCTATTGTTATTACAAGGGACTCCTCCTCAGCCTTTTGAAAAAGAATAAAAGAGCTTTCCTCCAAGAATAATCCATTGTAAATTCCATTGTGTGGCAGGTTTTTCTCCCTCTCTTTATATGTTCCTTATTTGCCAGCTGTATCTATTGTCATTGTACTTTGAGAAGGTGGCCAGTTAAGGTCACGAAATTAATAAGAACTTCATATATAACTTTCATTGTTTTCTTTAATGGTATTTTCCTATCATTTTAGACTGCATTTAACAGTTCAGCATTAGTAATTTATTCCCATAATGAATCATCTAAATCTGTCCAACATTCTCAGATGCTCCCCTGCTTTAAAAGCTGTCTATCGTTCCAACAAGGATCTCCTTCTAAGCCTTTTCAAAAAGAAAAACTAAAGAGCCTTCCTCCGAATAATTCCTTGTAAATTCCCTTGTGGGGCAGGTTTTTCTCCTTTTTTTCATAGGTTCTTTATTTGCTAGCTGTATCTTTTGTCATTGTACTTTGAGATGGTGGCCAGTTAAGGTCACGAAATTAATAAGTAGTTCAAATATATTTCTTTTGTTTGCTTTATTGGGCTTTTCCTACCATTATAGACTGAATGTTAAAATTTCAGGGTTATTAATTTATGCCCATAATTAATTTTCCAAGTTTGTCTAACATTCTCCAACACTACCCTGCTTTAAAAACTGTCTATTATTACTACAAGTGTCTTCTTCTAAGCCTATTCAAAAAGAAGAACCAAAGAGTTTTCCTCCAAGAATAATCCCTTGTGGGGCAGGGTTTCCTCCTTCTTTTCACATGTTCCATATTTGCTAGCTGTATCTCTTGTCATTGTACTTTAAGAAGGTGGCAAGTTAAGATCACAGAATAAATAAGTACTTCAAATATATTTTCGTTGTTTTCTTTGATGGCCTTTCCCTACAATTTTAGACCGTATGTTAACAGTTCAGAGTTAGCACTTTAAGCCCATAATGAATTCTCCACGTCTCTCCAACATTCTCTGAAGGCCCCTCCTTTAAAAACCGTCTACTGTTACTACAGGGGTCTCTTCATGAGCCTTTTCATAAAGATAAACAAAAGAGCTTTCCTCCAAGAATAATCCCTTGCAAATTTACTTGTGGGGTGTGTTTTTCTACTTCTCTTCGTAAGTTCTTTATTTGGTAGCTGTATCTCTTGTCATTGTACTTTTAGAAGGTGGCCAGTTAAGGTCACGAAATTAATGAGTACACTAGCTACATTTTTGCTGCTTTCTTTAATGGTCTTTTCCTTTCTTTCAGACTTTATTTTAACAGTTCAGTGTTATTAATTTATGCCCATAATGAATCCTACAAGTCTGTCCAACATTCTCCGACACTCTGCTGCTTTAAAAACCGTCTACCATTCTTAGGGGGGTCTCCTCCTCACCTTTTTTTCGAAAAGAAGAACCAAAAAGCCTTCCTCCAAGAATAAACCCTTGTAAATTCCCTTGTGGTGCAAGTTTTTCTCCTTCTTTTCATATGTTCCTTATTTGCCAGCTATATCTCTTGTCACTGTACTTTCAGAAGGTGGCTACTTAAGGACACGAAATTAATAAGTACATTAAAAATATTTTTTTTTCTATAATGGCCTTTTCCTATCATTTTAGATTGTAGGGTAACAGTTCAGTGTTAGTAATTTATGCCCATAATGATTCCTCCATGTCTGTCCAACATTCTCTGACAATCCAATGTTTTAAAAACTGTCAACCGTTAATACAAGAGTCTTATCCTCGCCCTTTTCAAAAAGAAAAACCAAACAGCCTTCCTTCAAGAATAAACCCTTGTAAATTCCCTTGTGGAGCAGGTTTTTCTCCCTCTTTTCATATGTTCCTTATTTGCTAGCTGTATCTCTTGGCATTGTACTTTGAGAAGGTGGCCAGTCAAGGTCACGCTATTAATAAGTACTTCAAATATATTTTCGTTGCTTTCTTTAATGGACTTTTCCTACCATTTTAGACTGCATGTTAAAAGTTCAGTGTTACTAATTTGTGCCCATAATAAATCCTAAATGTCTGTCCAACATTCTCCGATGCTCCCCTATTTAGGCTAAAGGCAATGGTTATGAATAATCAGTCCCTATCTTCCTCTTTCAGGTTACTGGCAATGAAGATGAATGTGGCATGTAGTTACTATGGGTGACAGAAAGACCGCTAAGTAAATATGGAATCCTCATAGTAAAAATGCAACATACACTTTGAAAGATTCGATAAAGACGCAGGAACCCTAGTTACACCCCAGGACTATGACTCATGGTTGACTCTTCTTGATGCTACATGAGTGAGGACTTACACACCAATTCTTCAGATTGCAGAAGGTCTACACGAGCCTGAAGAGCCCAACATTAGTTATCACAGGCAATGTGGGAGCCGTTTTATGCTGAAAAGAGATTTGGAGATCCTTAAAAGAAAATCAACTGAAAAGTCAGATGAAGATGATGGGAGTAGTGGAACTGCAAAGCGACAGCATAGAATGCCCTCCAAATCCAGAGTGATTGCCTAATTGTGATTACCTAATTGTGTTTACGGGAAAGAACCCAAAGCTCGTATCTTCCCGTCTCCTAATCGGTTCCATTTTGTACTTAGTGATACTTATCATACCTGTCCTTAAAACTATGGATTGAGATAGCATTAACTACCTCCTCGCTTAGCCAATTCCAATTATCTACTACTCTTACACTGAAAAAGTATTTCCTTACATCCTGCAAAGAAGTTTTTTTACGAAGCTTCAAACTATGACCTCTAGTTCTAGAGCCAGCCATATCAAAATATCGATCCCTATCCACTCTATCATAACCATGAAGGAATTTAAAGACTGTCACCATATCCCCCCTCAATCTTCTAGCTTTGAGTGATGGTAAGTCTAATTATCTCAGCCTTCATCATAACTGAGATTGTGTATTCCTGGCACCAGTTTCGTGGCATGTCTTTGTACTTTGTCAAGCTTGGCTATGTGCTGTTTCAAGTGCGGATTCCAAAAGGGGGCTGCATATTCAAGTTTTGGCCTCACGTAGGTTACATAAATATTTCTGAACATTTCCTTGTCCACGTGCCTGAAGGCTACCCTTACATTTGATAAGAAGGCATATGCTGCCCTTACTATGCCATTTATATGTATTTCTAGAGACACATCTGCCAGTATGTTTACTCCTAGATCTCTCTCATTTTCTGTCTCTTGAAGTTATACTCCAGCCACTGAGTATCAAGCTTGGGCCTTCTTGCACTTGTACCCATTCTCATTACCTTACATTTTGAAGTATTGAATTTCATTAGCCACTTTTCTGACCACTCATGCAGACTATTTAGATCTTCCTGAAGTTCTCTACCATTGTTCTCGTTTTTTACTTTCTTCACAATCTTTGCATCATCTGCAAACATATTCTTGAATGAATTTACAGACTCTGGTAGGTCATTTACATATACAAGGAACAAAAGTGGCCCTAAAACTGAACAATTTTTTCAAAGTTCCTTAACCATCTTTGCGAGTCAAATGGTGATCTTCAGCATTTGGATGTTTTACATTGACATGGTTCAGGACATTATTTTTGGCTTGCTGAGTGTATCTCTTGAAGGGAACTGGGAGCTCCTTGTGCATGTTATCAGAGCACTGATTCCCTGGTCCTTTGCATATGACAGGAAAAACTATGCCAGATATCTCCCTGTTTATTATGCCCAGATGTCACCATTAAAGAACACGCTTCCAGAAGTGTCTGAAGCCTTTAGAAATGGTTGCTTTTCTGTGCAGATGCCAATTATTAACCCTTTTGGTCGTCTTCCAATACATCAGGCACTCAGAACGAAAGTGAACAGACACTCAGACACCAGGAGGCACATCCATATTCAGTCTGAAGTCAGGGCAGTCAAGCGTTATTATATAACATCTTAACACAGAAGTGTATTTTTGGGTCAGTTAAGAAACATGGTGCAAGAGAATATAACAGAGCCACTTCATCATGATCCCCAGCAATCAAGAATTGATAAGGATGAAGAGGCAGTTTCACTAATAGTCAGTCTTACTGACAGCTGGATAAATCCATTTTCCAGTCAACAAGACATTGTCTGCATCTCAATAGGAGAGGGTGCCACTCCAGAGATTGCTTCATATTTACACAATGTTCTAGATTTTGGAGAAAAAATGTTGCATGAAGTTTAGAAAAGAAAGGCTAGAATGCAACCCACCTATTACACAGTTCTTTGATACTCTCAAGCACAATAAACTGAAAACCTTCAGCATCTTCAGTAAGAAGAGAGAGGTGAAGACACGCTCTGGGAGAGCAATCATACTGAAGGCAGACAGATCACTGTTTGGGAGGATCATTGTTAAGGCCCAAGTTCAAAACCTACAGATGGCAGATATACTTCCCTATCCTCTTGAACCAATGCCATGGGATCTAGCAACACCAGAGGGTTTACCAAGGAAGACAAACAAGGTAATCTTAGCTACCACATTGCACAAGGATGTAACATCAAAAGAGGAAATGCCATTATTATCAGTATCTGTAATTGACGGTATGATGTTAGCGCAGAAAGTAAAAGGAGACCATAACACGCTTGGAGATATTGCATGGACAGTCTTTGCAACAGCACTAAAGGAGGGAGGATTTGCCCAAAGGATTGATGTTGTGCTTGATACCTATTCTGATATATCCATCAAATGTTCAGAAAGAAGGCTTAGAAAAGAAAATAATGGGCCAATCCTGCAGATCATCACTGCTAACCAACTAGTCAGTCAGTGGAGATAATTTTCAAGACAGAGTGCCAACAAAGATAACTTTATAACGTTTCTTGTGACTGAATGGAAGCAAGACCAAGATAGAAGAAAACCAGAACAGAAGGTAATCTTTGTTACACATGCTGACCAGTGCTTTTAGATAACCCAAAATGGAAGTGTGATGGTACCTGATCTATCATGCACTCAAGAAGAAGCTGATGGCCATCTTCTCTTTCATGCTGCACATTTTGTAAAGAAAGGACATCAATAAGTTCTTATTAGGTCTGATGATACATATGTGCTAATATTGCTCATGGCTTTCCAGAATATCATTGGTGGTCATTTGTATATGAAATGTGGGACAAAGACACATACAAAGATTGCGTCGATGGAGAGGGTTACTGCAGCATTTGGAGCTGATGTTTATAAAGGATTAATTGTCCTGTATGCTTTCACAGGTTGTGACAGAGTAAGTACATTTGCAGGCAAGGGGAAAACAATATCATTTAGATTACTGACCAAAGATAAATATGCACTAGAAACATTTATGGAAATTGGCAATGAGTGGAGTCTTTCTGAAGCAATGATGGAGAGACTTGAAGCAGTAACTTGTCAAATATACGCACCCAAGACGTCTTGTGTTCATGTGAATGATCTGAGATACAACCTTTTCTGTGCAAGGAAAGGCGAGATAAAAAGCCATCAACTACCTCCTAGCACAGACTGCCTTCAACAGCATGCATAATGTGCCAATTATCAGGCTGCCATTTGGAGATGCTGTTTACAGCAAAAACCTCACATTCCAAGTCCTGTAGGTAATGGCTGGCAGCTAGAAAGAAATGATGGGGAGACCAGCTGGTTATTAAGTGGATGGATGGTCAGCCTGTTCCTGAGGCTCTGATAGATATGTTGTCTTGCAAGTGTTTCAAAAAGTGTGTTACATCAAAGTGCATTTGTTTGGTTATTGGACGAAAATTTACCGAAATGTGCAGATTACAAGATTGTGAAAACCGGGTGTCAGGCGGAGAGGATGATGAGGATGAAACACATTTGGAAGTATTGGATGAGTTTGAGGAATACTGTAGTTAAAGTATATTCAAAGAATATACTGGATGTATTTTTTTTTTTTTTTGCATGGAATGTAGCGTTCAGATCACTTTTAATTCTTACCAGTTTTTATTTCATTGCGATAATTAATTAGTTTCTTCCAGCCCCACATCTACAATTACTTACACCACGTAAAATGTATTCATAATTAGCATTATGTTATACTTTTTTTAGCATTGTGTATCATATTCATGCTTGAAAAAAATATGATGCTAATGTCTTGGGATCCAATAATATCGTATTTTTTTATTTATTTATTTTTTTTTTGCATTAAAGGCACATTATGATGTCACGTATGACTTTGAAGAATACTGTAAATAATGTAGCTAAAAATACAATTATATGTTATATAATGGATATTATGTTCATTAATCAATAGACTGCAGCACCATTTCTATGGTTTTACTTACATTTCAAAGAACTTATGCCCGACTTCAGACATGTATCACTCACTTATTTAAAGATTTTTTTTTTTTACATTTCATTCATTAACATGAATTTCATAGTGGTTACTTAAACATCAAATAACTCTTAACATGGTAGCTATAGATCTCATACTGGTATCAAAAGAAAGCTCATAAGCTACAAAATGTGAATTATTAGTCAGCCTATCAATATCAAGAACGATCAACTTTTTGTAATGAAAACAATTAAATGCTATCAAAAAGATTCGGAACTCTGAAAGTTTAACATGCTTATAACTAGTACAAATGATCAGATATTCAAACATACTATGTTTTTTTTAAAATGTCCTTTTCTTAAGCTTCATTTTGATATATAACATGCCCTACTAAAGGTAATGTATTGTGCCACAAGAAAGAAAAAACCTCTGTAAGTCACGCAATGAAAAATCACGTGATACCAAGGAAATGGCTGATGTCACAGGGAAGGTTAAGAGATGTAGAATGCTATGATGCATTTTTGAAGACTACAGACATTTGTCTTTCAGTTAATCACGGTGAGATTTCCTGCTTAAATATGTTAGCAATCAACCCCCAGTCTCAATGACTACAAGCTGAAAAGCTTAGGTAACAAGCAGCTTATACAGTATCCTTTCACACCTATTTCCACCCAAAAGCAGCATACCATCAGGGTGTTATAAGGATTTATCAAACTCCTCATCCTTTAAGAGTCGAGTGGCCTTTGTTGCCCTACCGCTTGGCTTATTCCAAATTTTTATACCTACCAACCTATCCTCATCCTTGACAGTTATCCAAGACAATTTACATTAGCCAACATACTTTTTTATAATGGGCCAGTGGATATTGTTTTTTTTTTCGCTACAAACAACTTTATACTAGGCTTTAGTCCTCATAGCAATACAGCTGTTCTAAGCAAAACAGCAGAGGAGTGCAACTGACTAGTACTATGATTAAAAGAGATGGATGACAAAGATTAACATGAAGCAGAAGTAATAGGTCCTTTACCATTTACAAATGAATGGGAAACAGACTACAACCATATGTGCTTGTGTGTGTGACCAGGTTTATTTGAAAAGTTACAACAGATTCAGGTAGATAGAAAAAAACACTTTGAGGAATTATGTTGCATGTTGAAATGAATGTATAAAGTTTGCACATATGAATGAAAATGGAATACTTAATAAAGATTAAGGTAGGTCCGAATTTTCTATTTAATCATTTCTTTTGTCATTATTATAGTTTGTTAGCCATAAAAGTAAAAATGTCCATTACAATAGCTAAATTGCCTACATACTACACCTGGAGGGTTTTGTGGACTTAAATAAGACTGTCCAGGACAGTTCGATGTTAAGTCTTCCTTCAATTAGAGTTCTCTTTCTATGTCAATTCACAATGCTCCCCATCTCCGTTTCTCTTTATATTTTCTTCGTGCCCAGGCTCGATGAGGGTAAATTTATTTTAATTTTATTTTTGGCCTGTCCTGGTGTCACAATAATAATACAAAAGAATATAAAGAATTATACAGCTCCCCTTCCAAAGTCTTATAACATTCTGCATCTTTCTCTTCTTTCTCTTTTCTCTCCAAATACAGCACTTTTATTACTTATGCTCTTTTACCTCCAAATAATTTAAAAAGATTCCCTTCTGAATATGTTTCAATTAATGAAACAAAAATAAGACCTCGTCAAAACTCAGATTGTAAGGATGAAAATTCATGCATAGTTATTCATACTCTTATAAAAATTCTTAGTTTTTTCTCATTTATCCCTTTTTCAGTCTGTCTTTTCTCTCCTTATGAGTTCAATGTCAGCACTAGAAATACAGCAATTATTTTTTTCATAATCTTTTTTCAAGCGCTGTACTTTTCTCTATATTTTTTTTATATATGCACTCTGTTGCTTTATAGAATATATTTAGTTATGGCATCTATCACCAGTCAAGAAATAAGAGCACTCTACTTACTAGAGTGCTCTTATTGTCATTGCCTATGGCACTCACTAACTTAAATATCTCAAAAGTAAAAAGAGTTTTGAGAGGCAGGTGAGGTAGAGGGTACAGAATCTGTTGATGGCCTCTCTACCTTCTTGAAGAAATGTTTCAGGCACTTCTGGAATGATGCCCTCTTCTTCTCCTCTCAAACTTCCTTGTAACATTGCAGGCTATTCATGGCCCCTATGGCGACATTAGTGTACCAGGCAGAGTTGGGTTCTCAGCTTCAAACTTTGTTAACCCTTCCATTATAAGGGCAAAGCCTTCTTCCAAACTAGCTAGTAAATCTCTTGGGCTCTGGAGTAGGCATTTCTTCATCCTCTTCAATCATCTACCTCTCCAGTTGAATGAGATCCTCAGCATATAACTCCTCTCCATGAGATTCCAGCAGCTCTGTTACATCTTCAGCCCCCACCTCCAAATAAAGCTACTTACTCAAGACAACAACGTTCTTGGTGACAGCCTCAACTGTCTCCAGTTGAAAGTTATTCACAAATTTCCAACCACCATTCGAGTTCATCTGCTTCGCTTCATCCTATGAATCAGAAATGTTCTTGATAGGTTGAAGAATGTTGTAAGATTTCCAAAATTCTTTGAGAGTCAAGTCCTTGTCCTCAGTTACCCTGAGAGCCATAGCAATTGTCCTTCGTAGGTAGGAGGTCTTGAAAGAGCAATGTCACCCTGATCCATTGGCCGTATCAGGGCAGTGGCTTTAGGTTGAAAGTGAACTACCTTGACATTAGGATGAAAGTCATCCAAAATGGGCAGGGTGACCAGGGTCATTGTCTAGCACTGGCCACATCTTAAAGGGAAAACCCTTGGAAGAATAGTCCAGCTCCACTTCTGGAACAAAATGGTTGCTGAACTAGTCCTTGAAAATTTGAAGTGTTACTCAAGCCTTCTTGTTTAACTTCTAGATGACAGGCAAAAAAACATTCCAAATGCCCTTGAGTGCCATTGGATTCATTGCCAAGTAAACCAACAAGGGTTTCAGCTTGAAATCGTAAGCATCATTAATCCCCAAGAGCAAAGTCAGTCTCTCCTTGCTGGTTTTATGACCTGCTGATCTTCCTTGGCGATATACGTACAACCAGGCATATGCTTTCAGAACAAAGAGGACTCAGCCACATTAAACACTTATTCAGCACAGTAACCTAATTATCTCAGCCAATACACCAGGTAAGGTAATCACTTGTTGCTTTCTCATCACCACTAACAACTTCAGCTTACACCTTTATGTTAAGCAAATTAGATCTAGCCTTAAATTGAATAAACCAATCCCTACTGACCACAAACTCTTCGTTTTCACTCCTTTCCCCCTTATCCCTTTTTATGGCCTAAATCTATCTTTTAGCTTTTTACCTGAATCAACATAAGGCTCAATGGGATACGCTCTTGATGCTGGTTGCCCAGTCAAAGCACTAATAACCTTTCCATATCAATCATTAGGCCACTATGCTGCTTAGTAATCACAGTGGACTTCATTGGAGCAGAACCATTTACATGTTCAAGAATGCGATCTTTATCCTTGATAATCGTCACCACGATTGAACAACTTAAAGCTATTAACCGGCCAATGTTGGTAGCAGTTTATTCCTTTTCTGAGCGTTTCACTATCTCTAATTAACTTACATGGTGATGGCTTTCTTTTTCTTCGAAGCATTGCCATCAGAAGAATCTGCTTTACGTCTGGGAAATATAATACAGGTCAAATATAATAAAAAAAAAAATAAAAGCTAAACAAACCAACAAGCGAATAAGCACAATAACAATTTCGTGCACAAGTGGGAACTGAATGACGCATCTCCCTCAGTCTAATGCCGCTTGACAACGCATTCTTCCGCCATGCTCAACTAACTGTTCCCGCGCGATGTTTGTGTTTACAAAACAAACCACGTAGGTTGAAACAACGATTTTTTAATAATTTTTGAGAGATGTATTAAAAGGAACGAAACACCATAGGTAGAAAACTTCGTAAATCGAGAACCCTTGTATATGAACTGATATGCTTGTAAATTTCCATGAAGCACGACTTCAAGATTTTGCATCATATGCCCTGGTACTCCCACATTCTTAAACTTATACTCAAAAGTAACTATTTACCAATTCTTGCAACTGCAAAATTATGAGCAATGCACTTGGCAGCCATTCCTTAAGAAATGTATATAGTTATAAAATGATAACACTGAAAAGTAACAAATTCCTACTTAAAAGTTGCAGTGTTTACCTTCAAGAGCTATTGCATCATGTAGAATGGGGATATTACATTTTACTTTAGTCTATATGTAAAGGCAACGATTGATAAGGTCAACCTTGCTTGGGGCTGACCTCACCAGCTGATCACTAATTTTTGCAATGCAACACTGTAATATCTCTGGTGATAGAGTAGAGAAAATATTTCACTTGTATTCTGAAAAAGAACCTAGTCACCCAGCTATGCTAATACAATAATAAAGTTAATAATCTAAGACTTAAAAACAACACTACTATATAGTATTGCTTAACTTTACTCCTGTGGTTAGCTTGCACACTGGAAGGGGCATTACAAGGGTCGGAGAGACAGGTATATTGGAAGGAGAAGCTGAGGAGACAGTTGCTGAAAAGACTGGGGAATGTGAGTCTGGAGAGGCAAGAGAACCTTCAGTAGATGCTGGAGATACTGCGACAGGTGAGTCTGTAGAGTCTGGAGAACCTGCAGCAGAAGCTGGAGAAACTGTGGCAGGCGAGTCTGTAGAGGTAGCTGAGGTAGAGGGTACAGAATTTGTTGTTGTGGGCTCTACCTTCACTAAGAAACTATCAAGGCGAGACTGGAAGGATGTTATATTCTTCTTCTTCTTCCAAATTTCCGTGTAGCACCTCAGGGAATCTATGACCTCTTTGGTAACCTTACTGTACTTGGCAGTGTTGGGGTCCTCAGCCTCAAACTTTGCCATCCCTTCCTCTATTAGGGCAAAACCTTCTTCCAAGCCCTTGTTTATAAATCTCTTGGGCCCTGGTGCTGGCATTTCTTTCTCTTCTTTAATTAACTGCTTCTCTACTTGATTGAGGTCCTCAACAGATAACTCCTCTCCATGAGATTCCAGCAGCTCTGTTACATCATCAGTCTCAACCTCCAACTTAAGCTCCTTACTCAGGGCAACAACTTTCTTGGTGACAGCCTCAGTTGTCTCCTCAAACCCATGGAACTCATTCACAAACTGGGGACACAGTTTCTTCCATACCACATTCAAGTTCGTCAAATTAACTTCCTCCCGTGAATCAGCAATATTCTTCACAGCCTGATAAATATTGTATAAGACTTCCAAACTCCTTGAGAGTCAAGTTCTTGCTCTACTCAGTAGCCCTGAGAGCCAAAGTGACTGTTATTCAGAGGTAATAGGCTTTGAAAGAGGCAACAACCACCTGATCCATAGGCTGTAACAGGGCAGTAGTATTAGGTGGAAGGTAAACCACCTTGACATTAGGATAAAAGTTATCTGTGGCCATGATGACCAGGGGCACTGTTCAGCACAAGCAACACCGTAAAGGGCAGACCTTTGGAATAATAGTACCTCTCCACTTCTGGCACAAAGTGATTGCTGAACCAGTCCTCGAAAATCTGAAGGGTTACCCAAGCCTTCTTGTTTGACTTCCAGATGACAGGCAGTTGACCCTTCCAAATGCCCTTGAGTACCATTGGATTTTCTGCCAAGAAAGCCAACAAAGGCTTCACCTTGAAGTTGCCAGCAGCATTAGCCCCTGAGAGCAAAGTCAATTTCTCCTTGTTGACTTTATGGCCTGGTGCTGTCTTCTCTTTCGGGTGATGTATGTACGAATAGGATTTTGCTTCCAGAACAAGCTGGACTCATCCACGTTAAACGCTTGTTTGGCACGATAACCCCCCTTCCTAATTATATCAGCCAACACACTACGAAATATTTTGGGGCTTTCTCATCAACACTAGCAATTTCACCTTGCACCTTAAGGTTATGCAAATTAGCACGAGCCATAAATCACATAAACCAACCCCTACTTAGTACAAACTCTCCATTTTCACTCCCTTCCCCCTTTTCAGTTTTCACAGCATTAGGCAATTTTTTTTATTTCTCCTGAATCAATGGGAGGCTCACTGGGACACTCTGTTGATGCTGGTCATCCAGCCAAAGCCCTAATAACCTTTCCATTTCAATCATTAGCCCACTACGCTACTTAGTAATAATAGTGGCTATCATAGGAGCAGAACCTTTCACATGTGTAAGAATGAAATCTTTATCCTTAATAATCATCGCCACGGTTGAATGTCTTAACCCCAATGAGCAGCCAATGTTGTAGCAGTTTCTCCCTCTTCTGAGAATTATACTATTTTTACTTTAACATCCATCAAAGCACGGCCATCAGAAAAATCCCCAATACGTTTGGAAAGCATAGTACAGGCCAAAAACGAGCGAATATGATTGAAACAAACAAAGAGTGGATGAACACGAGGACAGTATGGCTTACAAGTGGGAACTGGACAAAGCTTCTTCTTCTTCTTCTCAGTGTAATGTTGTGTGATGACATATTCTGTCACCATGCTCAACACACTGTTCTGCACTAAGGTCATACTTATGACTATGTATCTGGTAATTTTGTATATAAATTCAATCACATTCCTCTAAATAACCAAATTCATAAACAAATAAATAAATAAATCCATTAACTTTATATATACAATACAGCAATGTCACTTGAAAAAGTATTCGTCCACCATGCTCAACAAGCTGTTCCACATGAAGATCGTATTTTACAACTATGTATCTGGTAAGTTTGTAAAAGAATTAAATCTAATTCTTTAAAATAACTAAATACAAACAAATATATAAATAAAACCACTACCTTGATATATACATATACAACAATGCTGCTTGATGCGTATTCGTCCACCATGCTCACAAGACTGTTGAGCATACAAAAAATTTATTTACAAAGCAAACCATCTTGGATGAAAGAATAATTTATTAATAATTTATGAGATCTTTGTCGTAACAAAGAAATATCGTTAGTCGAGGACAGTGTAAGCTGAGGCAACCTTGTACTGTATTCCCTGCATGTCATAAAACCTACTTATCAAAGCATAGGACTGGCAAGCCTTCTTAATTATGTTTTTGTTGCCACAGACTAGCTAATTACAAGGATGAGGATGGGAAGGGTGTTATGAAGACATAATCCCCCTATGTTTTTAATTTGTGACCATATTGACCTAGGTGGGATTTGGCGTCATGTATTAGGAGAAGCATATAATACCTCTCGTGCTCATTCTATCTGTTAGTTAGACAAAGTAGATTTAAAATACATAGTAAGGGAGTCTATGCATATTATTTTTCTAAACTACCCTGCATGATACTGCTATACCGCTATGCAGTGCTTAAATAATCATCTCTCATCTTTAGCTTTCATAAAGCAAGTATGACCGGTGCACATCTTCATTACAAAATACCATTATTCTTCTATATATACAGGTAGGGTCCTACTTATGATGGAGTCTGATTCCAACCAATCAGTTGAAAGCTGAATCGGTTGGAAGTCGAAACAGTAAACCAATGGGAAAATGGTAAATCGGTACCATAGTATCAAACACGTGCTGCATATCATGTTTTAGTCATGAAGTTGAGTATTTTTAAGCTTTATAGCACACATTTATTATTATTATATCATATTCATAAACACATTCTTTCGAAAAAAATGCTACATAGTACTAAGAAAAAAGGAAAACATAAAACATGTAACACTTTCCAAATTACCTCTAGTCTTCATTCCTGAGATCTCTGTTTTCTCTCAATATCTCTCTGTTTTCCCCTCTCTCACTGACACTTTATATATTGGTTTACTCTAACAGGATTTTTTAATTATTTTATTCTTATAAACATGATTAATAATTAACAAAAACTATTACCATTGTACTGTATTATCATCATCATTATTATTATTAACCTGTACAATATTATCATAGCATAGTTTTAAAATACTCAATTCTGGAAATGACAGACCCATGTTTGAGCCCACGGCGGGTGATGGGAAAGACTATTAGCCCTAATACCCCAGCTTCAAGTTTTCAGTTTCCACCTCCAAATCGGGCCTAATAGCAACATAAAACGTATAACACAATTATTTCCAATAAGTATATCAATTATGTATTGGCTGTTCATACATGGCTATCTCTTTCTTTCTCTGACGCATTATGTTTCCCACCAATAGGAAAGAGTGACCGCTGTGTGTTCTTGATGGAGTATATCATCAAACATGTTCTATATGAAAGTAGAGGCACTGAGAACACTAAGAGGAACTATCCGAAAGGAGGTTACATTAAAATTAATGAGGCTTTTGCAGTTATTGACTGGAGAACTTTATTTAAAAACAAATCTGTACAAGAAATGTACGACATCTTTTGTGAGGAATATAGGAAGATAGTAGATTGTTGCATACCTTCCACCAATATAGGAGTTACTCATACCAGAGAAAAATGGTTCAAAAATGTGTGTAACAGAGCTAAGGAGTGGAGAGACAAGTGCTGGAAAAGGTATAGGAGGAGAAAAGGCATAAATGCCCGGCAGACTTATAAAAGAGCAAAATATTATTACCTAAGTAAAGGAAGTGAGGCAGAGAGAGACTATGAAAGGGATATCACCCAAGCTTTTCCACAGCTTTTTCAGAGAAAAACTGAAGATCAAAAGCAGGTTTTAAAGCTAAAGAGAGCAGCTGGATGCATCACTGAGATGGATGAAGAGATCTGCGAAGAATTGAACAAGGAGTTTTAGTCAGTATGTGCAGCAGAAAATACCCCAGCCCCACAGATTTCAGAGATAGGAGCTCATGGGCCGATATTAGAGAACATCATCTATTCAGCCACTAAAGGATGCAAAGTGCTAATGGAGTTAGATGCCCATAAAGCTACGGTTCCTGATGCTATATTTCCATAGGTACTTAAGAAATGCGCTAAATCAATATCGGCAGCACTATGTATCATAATTGAATAGTCTCTTGAATCTGGGGAGATTCCAAGATGCTGGAAACAAGTGAACGTGGTATTTATCTTCAAATAGAGAAGGAGGGATACAGCTCTACACAAATGACCTGTTTCTTTGATCAGAATAGTTTGCAAAGTTATAGAGAAACTACTAAGAAAACACATCTCTCTTCACTTGGAATCCTTCAACATTTTGTCAGTGAGACAACATGGATTCAGAGAACATAGATCAACAGTAACAAACTTGTTAGAATTTTATGATATGGTAAGCCGACTCCTACAGGAAAGAAAGGGCTGAGCAGATTCCATATTTTTAGACTCCCAGAAGGCATTTGTCACGGTCCTACACTGGAGACTTATAAAAAAGTTGTAAGCAATTGCAAGAATAGATAGAAATGACTTGGAATGGATAAAGACTTACTTAGAAGGGAACAGAGGGTTAGAGTAAGACACTCAGTGTCTGAATAGAGAAGGGCTAGTAGTGGAGTTCCACAGGGTTCAGTTTTAGGGTCACTTTTGTTCCTTGTATATGTAAATGACCTACCAAAGTCTATAAATTCATTCATGAATATGTTTTCGGATGATGAAAAGAGTGTGAAGAATGTAAGAGACTCGAACAATGCTAGAGAACTTCAGGAAGACATAAATAGTCTGCATGAGAGGTCAGAATAGTGGTTAATGAAATTCAATATTTCTAAATATAAGGTAATGAGAATGGGTACAAGTGCGAGAAGGCCCAAGCTTGAATACTCAATAGCAGGAGCAGAGCTTCAAGAGACAGAGAATGAGAGAGTTGTAGGAGTAATTATACTGGCTGATTTGTCTCCAGGAATGCTTATAAATGGCATAGTAAGGGCAGCATATGCTCTTTAAACAATTAAAAGGGTTGCCTTCAGGCACATGGACAAGGAAATGTTTAGAAAATATATAACCTATGTTAGGCCAAAGCTTGAGTATGAAAACCCCTTTTGGAATCCACACTTGAAAAAGCACATAGTAAAGCTGGAAAAAGTTCAAAGGCATGCCACGAAACTGGTACCAGAAACACGCAGTCTCAGTTCTGAAGAGAGGCTGATGGAATTAGACTTACCATCATTCAAAACTGGAAGAATGACAAGGGATAAGGT
This sequence comes from Halocaridina rubra, assembly GCA_037179515.1. Classification (NCBI taxonomy): domain Eukaryota; kingdom Metazoa; phylum Arthropoda; class Malacostraca; order Decapoda; family Atyidae; genus Halocaridina; species Halocaridina rubra. Next base: position 1,147 of record JAXCGZ010005888.1, on the reverse strand, counting down.
GATGGTTTTTAAATTCCATCTTGGTTATGACAGAGTGCAGAGTGGATAGGGATCGATATTTTGATATGGCTAGCACTAGAACTATAAGTCATAGTTTGAAGCTTCATAAGAAAATTTCTTTGCAGATGAAGAAAGTACTTTTTTAGTGCAAAGGTATATGATGATTAAAACTGGCTAAGGGAGGAAGTAGTTAATTAATGCCAAGTCAATCCATAATTATAAGGACAAGTATGATAAGTATCACTAAGTACAAAAATGAAAGCAACCAGGAGACGGCAAGTTATGGACATGGGCTCTTTCCCGTAAGCACAATTAGGTAATTACACATCCATATTTTATATGGTGGTGACCACAACCCACGAACTTAATCCGTTCCCCAAAACTGTTCTTGGGTTGGATTGTTCTTGGGTTGGATTTATTTTTCCCATTTAAAAGCATGTAAATTCAATTAATCCATTCCAGGTCACAATAAATATTCATTTTAAAATTTATTTAGCCCTCAGAACATGAAATATAATACAGGTCAAATGTATTTCATCTGTAAAAGGATAATTACATTGATAATAGAAAGGAATTCTACTCTATTAAAGTAAAACATGTGCATATTCAGGTATACAGTATACACTAGTTGATACCCAGTATAAAATAGCAAAGTCCAACACTTAGAAAAGGTTTTACATTCTCCCACTAATAACAAATACAGTAGGAATAAGTACATACTGCAGGTAAAAAAAAAATAATGTAGGTAAGAAACATTACTGTATTTACTTTTGTGCATGATTGTTGCTAGCATACATGGATGGTGGTGGAGGAAGAGGTAGAAGAGGTGGACTAACATTTGGAAGGAGAGTCCCCCAATATCACAAATACTTTTAGCATTCTTAGGAGCCATAATAAGGGCTTTATGAAAGGTAAAACAGTGGAAAATTAAGCAAGAACTATGAACAGATCATGAACAATCCACACAGCGTGGGCACCAATGCAGAACTGAGAGCAGGCGAGTGGGACATGTGGTGGCTTGGCCAACACATGTGTGTTTGTGGGTAGGATTTTTTGTGTGGGTTGGGGTCAAAATTTGTTCAGAATTTTTTTCGTGGGTTAGTTTATTCATGGGTACAGGCGTTCGGGGGATGGGGTCACCACTATA
>JAXCGZ010005887.1:62500-103090 GCA_037179515.1 Halocaridina rubra | reverse complement strand
AACTTTTATTTCCCATTTGGAGGCGACACAGTTGGATTGAAGCTGGGGAGGTTAGGTTGGATGCCCTTCCTATTGCTTTGCTGTGGGCTCAAATGCAGGTCAATTACCTCCCAGGTACACTGTGGCAATCCCAAACTGATGTGCATGTAAAGTTATAGTAAATTTAGGAAACTAACTTCAGAGAATTTCATTTATATTACTACCATACTATGTTATTTGAATACATAGTCAAAGAAGAGAGATGTGACTTTGCATATTATAAAATTTTATATTTCATGATTTTTTAAAAAATATATAATGCACTGACTGTAGCCATGTAAGTAAAAATGGGGAGGGAGTAGGACGTCATGATACTTTGTCCATTCTCACCTTCCTCCATCAGCTGTTTTCTAGCAAGGAAAAAATTTCTTGGAGGCGGAGTTCTCAAGTCGTCGCTATTCTATGGTTGTGAATGTAAGAGTCTAGATTGTTCCATAGGGCTAAGATTAAGAAAATTGAATAGCTAAGAGAGAGCAAGATTAGTTAAATGGATAAAGTTGAGAAGAGAGATAGGACAGTGAGGGAATCATGAAGGTCTGTGAATCGGGTTGAGCTTTGGAGGCAGGACAAAAAGATTGAGGGATGGGATGAATGGCAGCCTTTTTAGGATTTGCCATGATATTCAAGAGGAGGGTAATATAGCTTCAAGGAATGGATAATTTAATCAAAGTGATATACAACTTGCCCTGATGAACATATAGGAGTGAAATCAAGCCTTGAAGATTGGGCAAGGATAAACTCTGACACCTTGAGGTATGATGCTAGTTTACAATGGGAATGGCTTAGATTTTGTCACTATATATAGGGTATGCATAAATAGGGCTTTAGAGATGGAAGCGAGTTTTTATATATAATCATTGTGGCCTTTTCTTCATTTGCTTGTAGCCACCCTACTAACTCTGGCAGGGGAAGCAAAGAGAGAGGGAAATTATTTTCTCTTATTTGATCCTTGAGATTCATACAGTAACCTATAATGTGTATTTAGTTCATGATGGATCCACAACATTTCCATGTTCAGCAATAATGGCATTTAAGTCATAGCTTGAACAAACTATATGCAGTTAATGCTCTGTACCAATATATTTATTGATTATGATAAGTATGTTAGGTAATACACTGACTACTTTATTCATTAATGGCTAATTAAGTTTCAAGAATACTTAAAAGAGCTGCAGATGGAGAGGTATTGATCGGATCTGTCAAAAATCCAGTTACAAGATTTATATATATTTACAAAATATACTTGCTTCTACTACGTAAATATACTTGCTTCTACTACAGGAACACATATGTAGTTGTTAGTGGACTCGTGTTAGGAAGGATACTTACCTCACCATATTTACATGACTTTATATCTTTATGTAACATGAAGTCTACATGATTATTTGTCTACATGACTTGATAGAGGATCATATATTTACATATCATAGTGACATATGCAGCATAATCAGGATTATATTTGTTACAGTGAACCTGTTGAAGTCACACCTAAAGAGGAAGAACCTCTCGAAGAAATACCTGAGGAAACTGTCAAACCAAAAGCACAAACAGCCACACGAGGTCGAAGAGGAAGGGGAAGAGCCAGAAGCGTCAGACTTAGACGATAAATTGTCATTTTTATTCTTGATCGTCCTTTGTACTCATTAAAAATCCATAAAATTCAATATCCCATCTAAATCTTGAGCTGTGGGCTAATACTTCATTTTCAGTAAACTTTGTATTTCCTTCGAAAATTATGCTTCAAAAGTACATTATATTTATTTGAATGATGTAAATTCTGTAGAGTAATATTGAAACCCTGTGTCTTGTAAATGAATGTTCCAAAGAGTCTTAAGAAGTAGAAATTTCAGATCCAGGATATTATCAAAATTACATTGTGTAATTTTAAAACTTGCAAACCACGGGAGTTAAAAGTAAAATAGTTTGTTTCTTTTTAGGCTTATCAGTGATCCATAATGGTTAGAAATGATTATTTATCATCGTAGACTGTTGCATCTCATCTTTTCAGATACTTTCTATATTTTTTAATTTATGGATACATAAGGGTACCATATTTGCAAGCAGTTTTGTACTGAAAATATATGTAACCAGTTTAGTCTCCATTATCTGAAAATGTTGAGTTATTTTAAGTTTACAGGTACAGCATTGAATAATCATAATAAAAAGAAAAACAAATACCAATATAAGGGAACAAAAGCAAATGTAAAGCATTGTGGAAAACATTATCATAAGTAAACAGGCGCCTTAAATCTTTCAATATATTGTACAGTATTTAATTATATATGTGCTAAGGTATACCTGATAATAATAATTATCTGCAAATCAATGTATTACCAGTACGTGTGAAAAATTCTACCCTTATATTTTTGTGTGTCATAAGGGGCAACTAAAGCGGCTAAGGATCATGGGGCAGGCTGGCTATACTTCTCTCCTTGAATTTGTTTTCCTGTCATAAAACAGCTGATATAAAGAGAGGTGATGATATCCTTGCTACCTGGGTTCTGTTGCTCCAGTTGTAGTGAACTTACTGATCTAAGCAGGATATGACAAATTATGTTCTGTAGTATGGAGCTGTTTTGCATTTTATTTGAGAAATGTAAAAATATGACTGTCTTTTAAACCAAATTTTGTATTATTCAAAGTTGTACTGTATACTATAATTTTAACAGGTGGTTTACAGTTTCTCTCTTTCCACATACACAAAAATACACCTGTCAACAGTACTGAGTTAAGTTGCCAAGTAGTACAGCTGTCTTATTCTTCGATTTTTTTCTTTTAGCTTTCTCTTTTACTATTTTTTTTTTATTTTGTATATATATTGAGTTAAATGTAAAGTCTGATCCTGTGATAACATATCTTGGTTAGCAAGTGAGTTTATCAGTTAAGAAGAATATATAGCAGAAACAGGTGGGTCTCTCCTCTCGAATTTTCCTTCAGGTTTGACTTTTGTTTTTGTTGCATTTTCTTTTCTTTTTCTTTTTATCCTCAAATTACCATTGTCAAATTTTTAAGTTAAGATGTGTGTTACCAGAAAAGAGATAAATTGAGTCACTAAATAGCACTTATATGAAGATATAAAAATTCTGTATGAAGCTTAAATAAAAGGTTTTCTCTTTTTTTCTTTCTCTTCTTTCTTTATTCTGTGAGAGGGAGAACATAAAAATGAGGTCATCTCTGTCCCATACCTCTCCCACCCATGGGTCGGGAGGAGGGGTAGCTATTAGGAGACTAAAACAGAAAATCAAGGATTTAGAGGCAATGGTTGTAAGCCTTGATGATAAAATTCGGAATATGGATAGAGAAATGAAAGAGAACGCAACACTCAGAGAGGAAATAAGATTTTTGGAAGAAGCAATTAAAGCACAAGGGCAGGAGAGAAAAGAACTAGAAAAACGAATAAAGAAGCTGGAAGGGGAAAAGAGTGAACTAGAAACCAGAATTTCTAAACAAGAAGATAAAAACAAACAGCTGAATGACAACCTAAATTAATTAGATGTTAGTTCACTGCTCTCTTCTGAGAGAGACGAGATTGCAGCTTGGAATGTCCAGATTAAGGAATATATTGAACAGTTTAGAAAAGAGTTCCAGGAGCTGAATATGGAACATGATGCCATGAAAACTTCCTTTGCTGATGCACTAAAGGGGAATGTGGCAGTAAAAGAGGCTGTAAAGGTGGTGGCACTGGAAAACATACAAACAGTTGACTATAAAGAGACAGTAATGGAAAAAATGAAAGACGTAATGGAAAGGGCAACCACTGATCAAACAGGCACTTTATAAAGGGAAGACAGTGGTAATCTCAGGCATAAGCGAATCCCAGGAGCCAACATGGCAGGGGAGACTTGAAGAAAATAAAGCTAGGGTTGTAGATCTGATAAGAAAGCTTGGAGTAGTTTGTGGTCCTGAGGATATTGTAAACATACACCAATTAGGCAAATATTCGAGGGAAGGATAGCCGCGACCAACAAAAGTAACCTTTGAGAGAGGGGAAACATGTAGGGTAATATTGTTGAGAAATAAAAGTCTAAAAGACCTTCAAGAATTTAAAGAAGTGTTCATTAGACGATACAGAACACAGGAAGAGATGGGAAAGATCAAAAACTTGTTGGAAGAGGCAAGAAGGTTAAATGAGGAAAGAAATGAAGAAGAGAAGAAAAATTTTCATTTCAGAGTTCTTCCAGACAAAGGGGAGATAAAGAAGATAATGACCAAAGATCAGGGGATGGGGCCTCATTAAGATTGTTATACACAAATGCTGATGGATTAGCTGGTAAGGCAGTAGAATTAAAAGATAGGATTCACATCAGTAAGGCAGATATAGTAGCAATTACAGAGACTAAGTTGAGTGAGGACATAAACAGTGTCACAGTTTTTCATAAGGGTTGAAAGATCTGAGAGGACTGGTGGAGGGATAGCACTGCTCATGAGTGAAAGGATTCAAGTTGAAGAAATAAACTTGGCTATAGAAAGTTAGTTCAAGGAATTTCTTGTTGTTCGCATAAATACTGGGTCAGAGAGCATTATAATAACTGTTGTATGTAACCCACCAAGGAACCAAAATAGGCTAGAAGTTTATGAGGAAAGTCATATAGGTACTATTGAAGTCATAAACTCAGTTGTTAACATGGCGCGGGAGAGAAAATGTAGGATTTTGGTTATGGGCGATTTTAATCATAAAGAAATAGATTGGATAAATCTTGACCCACACAGTGGTAAGGAGTCATTCGGGGCAAGATTCTTAGATTGCGTACAAGGGAAATTCCTACACCAACATGTAATGGAACCAACGAGGGCCTGGGGTGGGGATGAGCCATCACTACTTGATCTAGTATTCACAGATAATGTGTTGGATATTGAAAAAATTGAGTATGAATCACCAATTGGAGAGTGACCACTGTGTGTTGTTGATGGAGTATATCATTGAAGATATTCTGCCTGAGAGTAGAGGCACTGAGGACATGAGGAGGAACTATCCGAAAGGAGATTACATCAAAATGAATGAGCTTTTTGCAGTTATTGACTGGAGAACCTTATTTTACAACAAATCTGTACAAGAAATGTATGACATCTTTTGTGATAAATATGGGAAGATAGTAGATTGCTGCATACCTGTCACCAAAGTAGGTGTAATTCATGCCAGAGAGAAATGGTTCGATAATGAGTGTAAAAGAGCTAAGGAGTGGAGAGACAAATGCTGGAAAAGGTATAGGAGGAGAAAATACATAAATGCCTGGCAAACCTACAAACGAGCAAGAAATGACTAACTAAGTAAAAGAAGAGAGGCAGAGAGAGACTATGAGAGGGACATCACCAGGAAGGCTAAAGAAAATCCCAAGCTTTTCCACAGCTTTATCAGAGGAAAACTGAAGGTAAAAGAACAGGTTTTAAGGCTAAAGAGAGAGGATGGAAGCATCACTGAGACGGATGAAGAGATCTGCAAAGAATTGAACAAGGAGTTTCAGTCAGTATTTACAGTAGAAAATACCCCACCCCCTCAGATTGCAGAGATAGAAGCTCATGGGCCAGTATTAGAGAACATCAACCTTACAGCCACAGAGGTATGCAAAGCGCTGATGGAGTTAGATGTTCATAAAGCTACAGGTCCTGAAGACATATCCCCACATGTACTTAAAAAATGCGCAAACTCAATATCAGTGGCACTGGGTATCATATTTAAAAAGTCACTGGAGTCAGGGGAGATTCCAAGATGCTGGAAACAAGCAAATGTGATACCTATCTTCAAAAAGGGAAGGAGGGATACGGCTCTTAAGGATAGACCAGTTTCCTTGACCAGCATAGTTTGCAAAGTTATGGAGAAACTACTAAGGAAACATATCTCTCTTCACTTGGAATCCTTCAACTTTTTGTCAGTAAGGCAACATGGCTTCAGAGAAGGTAGATCAACAGTTACAAACTTATTAGGATTTTATGATGAGGTAAGCCGAATCTTACAGGAAAGAGAGGGCTGGGCAGATTGCATATTCCTAGACTTCCAGAAAGCGTTTGACACTGTTCCACACGGGAAGACATATTAGGAAGCTGCAATCAATGGCTAGAATAGGTGGAAATGTTTTGGAATGGATAAAAACTTACTTAGAAGGAAGGGAACAGAGGGTTAGAGTAAGACACTCAGTATCTGAATGGAGAAGAGTTAGTAGTGGAGTTCCACAGGGTTCAGTTTTAGGGCCACTTTTGTTCCTTGTATATGTAAATGACCTACCAGAGTCTGTAAATTCATTCATGAATATGTTTGCAGATGATGCAAAGATTGTGAAGAAAGTAAAAAACGAGAACAATGGTAGAGAACTTCAGGAGGATCTAAATATTCTGCATGAGTGGTCAGAAAAGTGGCTAATGAAATTCAATACTTCAAAATGTAAGGTAATGAGAATGGGTACAAGTGCAAGAAGGCCCAAGCTTGACTACTCGGTGGCTGGAGTACAACTTCAAGAGACAGAAAATGAGAGAGATCTAGGAGTAAACATACTGGCAGATTTGTCTCCAGAAATACATATAAATGGCATAGTAAGGGCAGCATATGCATTCTTATCAAATGTAAGGGTAGCCTTCAGGCACATGGACAAGGAAATGTTCAGAAATATTTATGTAACCTATGTGAGGCCAAAACTCGAATATGCAGCCCCCTTTTGGAATCCGCACTTGAAAAAGCACATAGCTAAGCTTGAAAAAGTTCAAAGACATGCCACGAAGCTGGTGCCCGAAATACGCAATCTCAGTTATGAAGAGAGGCTGAGGGAATTAGACTTACCATCACTCGAAGCTAGAAGAGTGAAGGGGGATATGATGACAGTCTTTAAATTCCTTCATGGTTATGATAGAGTGGATAGGGATCGATATTTTGATATGGCTGGCTCTAGAACTAGAGGTCATAGTTTGAAGCTTCGTAAGAAAACTTCTTTGCAGGATGTAAGGAAATACTTTTTCAGTGTAAGAGTAGTTGATAATTGGAATTGGCTAAGCGAGGAGGTAGTTAATGCTATCTCAATCCATAGTTTTAAGGACAGGTATGATAAGTATCACTAAGTATAAAATGGAAGCGATGAGGAGACGGGAAGATACGAGCTTTGGGCTCATTCCCGTAAACACAATTAGTACTGAGTTAAGTTGCCAAGTAGTACAGCTGTCTTATTTTCTTAATTTTTTTTCTTTTTTTTTCTTTTCTTTTAGCTTTCTCTTTTACTATTTTGTTTTTATTTTGTATATATATTGAGTTAAATGTAAAGTCTAATCTTGTGATAACATATCTTGGTTAGCAAGTGAGTTTATCAGTTAGGAAGAATATATAGCAGAAACAGGTGGGTGCCACCTCAGACACAGATTCGAATTTTTCCTTCAGGTTTGACTTTTGTTTTGTTGCATTTTTTTTCTTTTTCTTTTTATCCTTAAATCACCATGGTCAAGTTTTTAAGTTAAGATGTGTGTTACCAGAAAAGAGATAAACTGAGTCACTAAATAGCCGTGGCTCAGTCGGTAGCGTCTCCGACTCTGAGGCGTCAGGTCGAAGGTTCGCGCCCCGTCACGGTCTGAGGTTAGCAAAGGCATGCACTCAGCGTAAGGATTACATTTGCCAAAATAAGTCCTTCGCAAGAAGGCAACCGTCCTAGCCCTTGGTTGATAAGGGAGTCCGTGACGTAAAACCGGAACCGGAACTAAATAGCACTTATATGGAGATATAAAAATTCGGTGTGAAGCTTAAATAAAAGTTTTTCTCTTTTTTTTTTTCCTCTTTCTCGTCTTCTTTCTATATTTTGTGAGAGGGAGAACATAAAAATGACGCCATCTCTGTCCCAAACCTCTCCCATCCATGGGTCGGTAGGAGGGGTAGGCATCAGTAGACTTAAACAGAAAATCAAGAATTTAGAGGAAATGGTTATAAGCCTTGATGATAAAATTCGGAATATGGATGGAGAAATGAAAGAGAATGAAACACTCAGAGAGCAAATAAGATCTTTGGAGGAAGCAAATAAAGCACAAGGGCAGGAGAGAAAGGAACTAGAAAAAAGAATAAAGAAGCTGGAAGGGGAAAAGAGTCAACTAGAATCTAGAATTTCTAAACAAGAAGATATAAACAAACAGCTGAATGACAACCTAAAGGAATTAGATGTTAGTTCACTGCTCTCTTCTGAGAGAGACGAGATTGCTGCTTGGAATGTCCAGATTAAGGAAAACATTGAACAGTTCAGAAAAGAGTTCCAGGAGCGGAATATGGAAAATGATGCCATGAAAACTTCCTTTGCTGATGCACTAAAGGGGAATGTGGCAGTAAAAGAGGCTGTAAAGGTGGTGGCACTGGAAAACATACAAACAGTTGACTATAAAGAGACAGTAATCGAAAAAATGAAAGACGTTGTGATGGAAAGGGCAAACCCACTCATCAGACAGGCACTTGATAAGGAGAAGACAGTGGTAATCTCAGGCATAAGCGAGTCCCAGGAGCCAACATGGCAGGGGAGACATGAAGAAAATAAAGCTAGGGTTGTAGACCTGATAAGAAAGCTTGGAGTAGTATGTGGTCCTTAGGATATTGCAAATATACACCATCTAGGTAAATATTCGAGGGAAGGAAAGACGAGACCAACAAAAGTAACCTTTGAGAGAGGGGAAACATGTAGGGAAATATTGTTGATAAAAAAAAGTCTAAAAGACCTTCAAGAATTCAAAGAAGTGTTCATTAGACGATACAGAACACAATAAGAGATGGGAAAGATCAAAAACTTGTTGCAAGAGGCAAGAAGGTTAAATGATGAAAGAAATGAAGAAGAGAAGAAAAATTTTCATTACAGAGTTCTTCCAGACAAAGGGGAGATAAAGAAGATAATGACAGAAGATCAGGGGATGGGGCCTCATTAAGATTGTTATACACAAATGCTGATGGATTAGCTGGTAAGGCAGTAGAATTAAAAGATAGGATTCACAACAGTAAGGCAGATATAGTAGCAATTACAGAGACTAAGTTGAGTGAGGACATAAACAGTGTCACAGTTTTTCCTAAGTGCTTCAGAATACTAAGGGTTGAAAGATCTGAGAGGACTGGTGGAGGGATAACACTGCTCATAAGTGAAAGGATTCAAGTTGAAGAAATAAACTTGGCTATAGAAAGTGAGTTCAAGGAATTTTTTGTTGCTCGCATAAATACTGGGTCAGAGAGCATTATAATAACTGTTGTATACAACCCACATAGGAACCAAAATAGGCTTGAAGTTTATGAGGAAAGTCATATAGGTACTATTGAAGTCATAAACTCAGTTGTTAACATGGCACGGGAAAAAAAAATGCAGGATTTTGATTATGGGAGACTTTAATCATAAAGAGATAGATTGGATAAATCTTGACCCACACAGTGGTGAGGACTCATTTGGGGCAAGATTCCTAGATTGCGTACAAGGGAATTTCCTACACCAACATGTAATGGAACCAACAAGGGCCAGGGGTGGGGATGAGCCATCACTACTTGATCTAGTGTTCACAGATAATGTGTTGGATATTGAAAAAATTGAGTATGAACCACCAATTGGAAAGAGTGACCACTGTGTGTTGTTGATGGAGTATATCATTGAAGATATTCTTCCTGAGAGTAGAGGCACTGAGGACATGAGGAGGAACTATCCGAAAGGAGATTACATCAAAATGAATGAGCTTATTGCAGTTATTGACTGGAGAACCTTATTTTACAACAAATCTGTACAAGAAATTTATGACATCTTTTGTGATAAATATGGGAAGATAGTAGATTGCTGCATACCTGTCACCAAAGTAGGTGTAATTCATGCCAGAGAGAAATGGTTCGATAATGGGTGTAAAAGAGCTAAGGAGTGGAGAGACAAATGCTGGAAAAGGTATAGGAGGAGAAAAAACATAAATGACTGGCAAACCTACAAAAGAGCAAGAAATGACTACCTAAGTAAAATGAGAGAGGCAGAGAGAGACTATGAGAGGGACATCACCAGGAAGGCTAAAGAAAATCCCAAGCTTTTCCACAGCTTTATCAGAGGGAAACTGAAGGTAAATGAACAGGTTTTAAGGCTAAAGAGAGCGGATGGAAGCATCACTGAGACGGATGAAGAGATCTGCAAAGAATTGAACAAGGAGTTTCAGTCAGTATTTACAGTAGAAAATACCCCACCCCCTCAGATTGCAGTGATAGAAGCTCAAGGGCCGGTATTAGAGAACATCAACCTTACAGCCACAGAGGTATGAAAGCGCTGATGGAGTTAGATGTTCATAAAGCTACAGGTCCTGATGACATATCCCCTCATGTGCTTAAAAAATGCGCAAACACAATATCAGTGGCACTAAGTATCATATTTAAGGAGTCACTGGAGTCGGGGGAGATTCCAAGATGCTGGAAACAAGCAAATGTGATACCTATCTTCAAAAAGGGAAGAAGGGATACGGCTCTGAACTATAGACCAGTTTCCTTGACCAGCATAGTTTGCAAAGTTATGGAGAAACTACTAAGGAAACATATCTCTCTTCACTTGGAATCCTTCAACATTTTGTCAGTGAGGCAACATGGCTTCAGAGAAGGTAGATCAACAGTAACAAACTTATTAGAATTTTATGATGAGGTAAGCCAAATCTTACAGGAAAGAGAGGGCTGGGCAGATTGCATATTACTAGACTTCCAGAAAGCGTTTGACACTGTTCCACATGGGAGACTTATTAGGAAGCTGCAATCAATGGCTAGAATAGGTGGAAATGTTTTGGAATGGATAAAAACTTACTTAGAAGGAAGGGAACAGAGGGTTAGAGTAAGACGCTCAGTGTCTGAATGGAGATGAGTTAGTAGTGGAGTTCCATAGGGTTCAGTTTTAGGGCCACTTTTGTTCCTTGTATATGTAAATGACCTACCAGAGTCTGTAAATTCATTCATGAATATGTTTGCAGATGATGCAAAGATTGTGAAGAAAGCAAAAAACGAGAACAATGGTAGAGAACTTCAGGAGGATCTAAATAATCTGCATGAGTGGTCAGAAAAGTGGCTAATGAAATTCAGTACTTCAAAATGTAAGGTAATGAGAATGGGTACAAGTGCAAGAAGGCCCAAGCTTGACTACTCGGTGGCTGGAGTACAACTTCAAGAGACAGAAAATGAGAGAGATCTAGGAGTAAACATACTGGCAGATTTGTCTCCAGAAATACATATAAATGGCATAGTAAGGGCAGCATATGCATTCTTATCAAATGTAAAGGTAGCCTTCAGGCACATGGACAAGGAAATGTTCAGAAATATTTATGCAACCTATGTGAGGCCAAAACTCGAATATGCAGCCCCCTTTTGGAATCCGCACTTGAAAAAGCACATAGCTAAGCTTGAAAAAGTTCAAAGACATGCCACGAAACTGGTGCCAGAAATACGCAATCTGTTATGATGAGAGGCTGAGGGAATTAGACTTACCATCACTCGAAGCTAGAAGAGTGAGTGGGGGATATGGTGACAGTCTTTAAATTCCTTCATGGTTATGATAGAGTGGATAGGGATCGATATTTTGATATGGCTGGCTCTAGAACTAGAGGTCATAGTTTGAAGCTTCGTAAGAAAACTTCTTTGCAGGATGTAAGGAAATACTTTTTCAGTGTAAGAGTAGTTGATAATTGGAATTGGCTAAGCGAGGAGGTAGTTAATGCTATCTCAATCCATAGTTTTAAGGACAGGTATGATAAGTATCACTAAGTATAAAATGGAAGCGATGAGGAGACGGGAAGATACGAGCTTTGGGCCCTTTCCCGTAAACACAATTAGGTAATCACAATTAGGTAATCACACACACAGGTATGATAAGTATCACTAAGTCTAAAATGGAACCGATCAGGAGACGGGAAGATACGAGCTTTGGGCTCTTTCCCGTAAACACAATAAGGTAATCACAATTAGGAAATCACACACTCATCAGACAGGCACTTGATAAGGAGAAGACAGTGGTAATCCCAGGCATAAGTGAATCCCAGGAGCCAACATGGCAGGGGAGACTTGAAGAAAATAAGGCTAGGGTTGTAGACCTGATAAGAAAGCTTGGAGTAGTTTGTGGTCCTGAGGATATTGTAAACATACACCAACTAGGCAAATATTCGAGGGAAGGAAAGGCGAGACCAACAAAAGTAACCTTTGAGAGAGGGGAAACATGTAGGGAAATATTGTTGAGAAAAAAAGTCTAAAAGACCTTCAAGAATTCAAAGAAGTGTTCATTAGACGATACAGAACACAGGAAGAGATGGGAAAGATCAAAAACTTGTTGCAAGAGGCAAGAAGGATAAATGATGAAAGAAATGAAGAAGAGAAGAAAAATTTTCGTTACAGAGTTCTTCCAGACAAAGGGGAGATAAAGAAGATAATGACAGAAGATCAGGGGATGGGGCCTCATTAAGATTGTTATACACAAATGCTGATGGATTAGCTGGTAAGGCAGTAGAATTAACAGATAGGATTCACAACAGTAAGGCAGATATAGTAGCAATTACAGAGACTAAGTTGAGTGAGGACATAAACAGTGTCACAGTTTTTCATAAGGGTTGAAAGATCTGAGAGGACTGGTGGAGGGATAGCACTGCTCATAAGTGAAAGGATTCAAGTTGAAGAAATAAACTTGGCTATAGAAAGTGAGTTCTAGGAATTTCTTGTTGCTCGCATAAATACTGGGTCAGAGAGCATTATAATAACTGTTGTATACAACCCACCAAGGAACCAAAATAGGCTTGAAGTTTATGAGGAAAGTCATATAGGTACTATTGAAGTCATAAACTCAGTTGTTAACATGGCACAGGAAAAAAAAAATGTAGGATTTTGATTATGGGAGACTTTAATCATAAAGAGATAGATTGGATAAATCTTGACCCACACAGTGGTGAGGACTCATTCGGGGCAAGATTCCTAGATTGCGTACAAGGGAATTTCCTACACCAACATGTAATGGAACCAACAAGGGCCAGGGGTGGGGATGAGCCATCACTACTTGATCTAGTGTTCACAGATAATGTGTTGGATATTGAAAAAATTGAGTATGAACCACCAATTGGAAAGAGTGACCACTGTGTGTTGTTGATGGAGTATATCATTGAAGATATTCTTCCTGAGAGTAGAGGCACTGAGGACATGAGGAGGAACTATCCGAAAGGAGATTACATCAAAATGAATGAGCTTTTTGCAGTTATTGACTGGAGAACCTTACTTTACAACAAATCTGTACAAGATATGTATGACATCTTTTGTGATAAATATGGGAAGATAGTAGATTGCTGCATACCTGTCACCAAAGTAGGTGTAATTCATGCCAGAGAGAAATGGTTCGATAATGGGTGTAAAAGAGCTAAGGAATGGAGAGACAAATGCTGGAAAAGGTATAGGAGGAGAAAAAACATAAATGCCTGGCAAACCTACAAACGAGCAAGAAATGACTACCTAAGTAAAAGGAGAGAGGCAGAAAGAGACTATGAGAGGGACATCACCAGGAAGGCTAAAGAAAATCCCAAGCTTTTCCACAGCTTTATCAGAGGAAAACTGAAGGTAAAAGAACAGGTTTTAAGGCTAAAGAGAGCGGATGGAAGCATCACTGAGACGGATGAAGAGATCTGCAAAGAATTGAACAAGGAGTTTCAGTCAGTATTTACAGTAGAAAATACCCCACCCCCTCAGATTGCAGAGATAGAAGCTCAAGGGCCGGTATTAGAGAACATCAACCTTACAGCCACAGAGGTATGCAAAGCGCTGATGGATTTAGATGTTCATAAAGCTACAGGTCCTGATGACATATCCCCTCATGTGCTTAAAAAATGCGCAAACACAATATCATTGGCACTAAGTATCATATTTAAGGAGTCACTGGAGTCAGGGGAGATTCCAAGATGCTGGAAACAAGCAAATGTGATACCTATCTTCAAAAAGGGAAGGAGGGATACGGCTCTGAACTATAGACCAGTTTCCTTGACCAGCATAGTTTGCAAAGTTATGGAGAAACTACTAAGGAAACATATCTCTCTTCACTTGGAATCCTTCAACTTTTTGTCAGTGAGGCAACATGGCTTCAGAGAAGGTAGATCAACAGTAACAAACTTATTAGAATTTTATGATGAGGTAAGCCAAATCTTACAGGAAAGAGAGGGCTGGGCAGATTGCATATTACTAGACTTCCAGAAAGCGTTTGACACTGTTCCACATGGGAGACTTATTAGGAAGCTGCAATCAATGGCTAGAATAGGTGGAAATGTTTTGGAATGGATAAAAACTTACTTAGAAGGAAGGGAACAGAGGGTTAGAGTAAGACACTCAGTGTCTGAATGGAGAAGAGTTAGTAGGGGAGTTCCACAGGGTTCAGTTTTAGGGCCACTTTTGTTCCTTGTATATGTAAATGACCTACCAGAGTCTGTAAATTCATTCATGAATATGTTTGCAGATGATGCAAAGATTGTGAAGAAAGTAAAAAACGAGAACAATGGTAGAGAACTTCAGGAGGATCTAGATAATCTGCATGAGTGGTCAGAAAAGTGGCTAATGAAATTCACTGCTTCAAAATGTAAGGTAATGAGAATGGGTTCAAGGGCAAGAAGGCCCAAGCTTGACTACTCGGTGGCTGGAGTACAACTTCAAGAGACAGAAAATGAGAGAGATCTAGGAGTAAACATACTGGCAGATTTGTCTCCAGAAATACATATAAATGGCATAGTAAGGGCAGCATATGCATTCTTATCAAATGTAAGGGTAGCCTTCAGGCACATGGACAAGGAAATGTTCAGAAATATTTATGTAACCTATGAGGCCAAAACTCGAATATGCAGCCCCCTTTTGGAATCCACACGTGAAAAAGCACATAGCTAAGCTTGAAAAAGTTCAAAGACATGCCACGAAACTGGTGCCAGAAATACGCAATCTCAGTTATGATGAGAGGCTGAGGGAATTAGACTTACCATCACTCGAAGCTAGAAGATTGAGGGGGGATATGGTGACAGTCTTTAAATTCCTTCATGGTTATGATAGAGTGGATAGGGATCGATATTTTGATATGGCTGGCTCTAGAACTAGAGGTCATAGTTTGAAGCTTCGTAAGAAAACTTCTTTGCAGGATGTAAGGAAATACTTTTTCAGTGTAAGAGTAGTTGATAATTGGAATTGGCTAAGCGAGGAGGTAGTTAATGCTAGCTCAATCCATAGTTTTAAGGACAGGTATGATAAGTATCACTAAGTATAAAATGGAAGCGATGAGGAGACGGGAAGATACGAGCTTTGGGCTCTTTCCCGTAAACACAATTAGGTAATCACAATTAGGTAATCACACAAGTAGTGGAGTTCCACAGGGTTCAGTTTTAGGGCCACTTTTGTTCCTTGTATATGTAAATGACCTACCAGAGTCTGTAAATTCATTTATGAATATGTTTGCAGATGATGCAAAGATTGTGAAGAAAGTAAAAAACGAGAACAATGGTAGAGAACTTCAGGAGGATCTAAATAATCTGCATGAGTGGTCAGAAAAGTGGCTAATGAAATTCACTGCTTCAAAATGTAAGGTAATGAGAATGGGTACAAGTGCAAGAAGGCCCAAGCTTGACTACTCGGTGGCTGGAGTACAACTTCAAGAGACAGAAAATGAGAGAGATCTAGGAGTTAACATACTGGCAGATTTGTCTCCAGAAATACATATAAATGGCATAGTAAGGGCAGCATATGCATTCTAATCAAATGTAAGGGTAGCCTTCAGGCACATGGACAAGGAAATGTTCAGAAATATTTATGTAACCTATGAGGCCAAAACTCGAATATGCAGCCCCCTTTTGGAATCCACACGTGAAAAAGCACATAGCTAAGCTTGAAAAAGTTCAAAGACATGCCACGAAACTGGTGCCCGAAATACGCAATCTCAGCTATGATGAGAGGCTGAGGGAATTAGACTTACCATCACTCGAAGCTAGAAGAGTGAGGGGGGATATGGTGAGAGTCTTTAAATTCCTTCATGGTTATGATAGAGTGGATAGGGATCGATATTTTGATATGGCTGGCTCTAGAACTAGAGGTCATAGTTTGAAGCTTCGTAAGAAAACTTCTTTGCAGGATGTAAGGAAATACTTTTGCAGTGTAAGAGTAGGTGATAATTGGAATTGGCTAAGCGAGGAGGTAGTTAATGCTATCTCAATCCATAGTTTTAAGGACAGGTATGATAAGTATCACTAAGTATAAAATGGAAGCGATGAGGAGACGGGAAGATACGAGCTTTGGGCTCTTTCCCGTAAACACAATTAGGTAATCACAATTAGGTAATCACACAAGTAGTGGAGTTCCACAGGGTTCAGTTTTAGGGCCACTTTTGTTCCTTGTATATGTAAATGACCTACCAGAGTCTGTAAATTCATTCATGAATATGTTTGCAGATGATGCAAAGATTGTGAAGAAAGTAAAAAACGAGAACAATGGTAGAGAACTTCAGGAGGATCTAAATAATCTGCATGAGTGGTCAGAAAAGTGGCTAATGAAATTCACTGCTTCAAAATGTAAGGTAATGAGAATGGGTACAAGTGCAAGAAGGCCCAAGCTTGACTACTCGGTGGCTGGAGTACAACTTCAAGAGACAGAAAATGAGAGAGATCTAGCAGTTAACATACTGGCAGATTTGTCTCCAGAAATACATATAAATGGCATAGTAAGGGCAGCATATGCATTCTTATCAAATGTAAGGGTAGCCTTCAGGCACATGGACAAGGAAATGTTCAGAAATATTTATGTAACCTATGAGGCCAAAACTCGAATATGCAGCCCGCTTTTGGAATCCACACGTGAAAAAGCACATAGCTAAGCTTGAAAAAGTTCAAAGACATGCCACGAAACTGGTGCCCGAAATACGCAATCTCAGTTATGATGAGAGGCTGAGGGAATTAGACTTACCATCACTCGAAGCTAGAAGAGTGAGGGGGGGATATGGTGAGAGTCTTTAAATTCCTTCATGGTTATGATAGAGTGGATAGGGATCGATATTTTGATATGGCTGGCTCTAGAACTAGAGGTCATAGTTTGAAGCTTCGTAAGAAAACTTCTTTACAGGATGTAAGGAAATACTTTTGCAGTGTAAGAGTAGTTGATAATTGGAATTGGCTAAGCGAGGAGGTAGTTAATGCTATCTCAATCCATAGTTTTAAGGACAGGTATGATACGTATCACTAAGTATAAAATGGAAGCGATGAGGAGACGGGAAGATACGAGTTTTGGGCTCTTTCCCGTAAACACAATTAGGCAATCACAATTAGGTAATCACACAAGTAGTGGAGTTCCACAGGGTTCAGTTTTAGGGCCACTTTTGTTCCTTGTATATGTAAATGACCTACCAGAGTCTGTAAATTCATTCATGAATATGTTTGCAGATGATGCAAAGATTGTGAAGAAAGTAAAAAACGAGAACAATGGTAGAGAACTTCAGGAGGATCTAAATAATCTGCATGAGTGGTCAGAAAAGTGGCTAATGAAATTCACTGCTTCAAAATGTAAGGTAATGAGAATGGGTACAAGTGCAAGAAGGCCCAAGCTTGACTACTCGGTGGCTGGAGTACTACTTCAAGAGACAGAAAATGAGAGAGATCTAGGAGTTAACATACTGGCAGATTTGTCTCCAGAAATACATATAAATGGCATAGTAAGGGCAGCATATGCATTCTTATCAAATGTAAGGGTAGCCTTCAGGCACATGGACAAGGAAATGTTCAGAAATATTTATGTAACCTATGAGGCCAAAACTCGAATATGCAGCCCCCTTTTGGAATCCACACGTGAAAAAGCACATAGCTAAGCTTGAAAAAGTTCAAAGACATGCCACGAAACTGGTGCCCGAAATACGCAATCTCAGTTATGATGAGAGGCTGAGGGAATTAGACTTACCATCACTCGAAGCTAGAAGAGTGAGGGGGGGATATGGTGAGAGTCTTTAAATTCCTTCATGGTTATGATAGAGTGGATAGGGATCGATATTTTGATATGGCTGGCTCTAGAACTAGAGGTCATAGTTTGAAGCTTCGTAAGAAAACTTCTTTACAGGATGTAAGGAAATACTTTTGCAGTGTAAGAGTAGTTGATAATTGGAATTGGCTAAGCGAGGAGGTAGTTAATGCTATCTCAATCCATAGTTTTAAGGACAGGTATGATACGTATCACTAAGTATAAAATGGAAGTGATGAGGAGACGGGAAGATACGAGTTTTGGGCTCTTTCCCGTAAACACAATTAGGTAATCACAATTAGGTAATCACACAAGTAGTGGAGCTCCACAGGGTTCAGTTTTAGGGCCACTTTTGTTCCTTGTATATGTAAATGACCTACCAGAGTCTGTAAATTCATTCATGAATATGTTTGCAGATGATGCAAAGATTGTGAAGAAAGTAAAAAACGAGAACAATGGTAGAGAACTTCAGGAGGATCTAAATAATCTGCATGAGTGGTCAGAAAAGTGGCTAATGAAATTCACTGCTTCAAAATGTAAGGTAATGAGAATGGGTTCAAGTGCAAGAAGGCCCAAGCTTGACTACTCGGTGGCTGGAGTACAACTTCAAGAGACAGAAAATGAGAGAGATCTAGCAGTTAACATACTGGCAGATTTGTCTCCAGAAATACATATAAATGGCATAGTAAGGGCAGCATATGCATTCTTATCAAATGTAAGGGTAGCCTTCAGGCACATGGACAAGGAAATGTTCAGAAATATTTATGTAACCTATGAGGCCAAAACTCGAATATGCAGCCCCCTTTTGGAATCCACACGTGAAAAAGCACATAGCTAAGCTTGAAAAAGTTCAAAGACATGCCACGAAACTGGTGCCCGAAATACGCAATCTCAGTTATGATGAGAGGCTGAGGGAATTAAACTTACCATCACTCGAAGCTAGAAGATTGAGGGGGGATATGGTGACAGTCTTTAAATTCCTTCATGGTTATGATAGAGTGGATAGGGATCGATATTTTGATATGGCTGGCTCTAGAACTAGAGGTCATAGTTTGAAGCTTCGTAAGAAAACTTCTTTGCAGGATGTAAGGAAATACTTTTGCAGTGTAAGAGTAGTTGATAATTGGAATTGGCTAAGCGAGGAGGTAGTTAATGCTCTCTCAATCCATAGTTTTAAGGACAGGTATGATAAGTATCACTAAGTATAAAATGGAAGCGATGAGGAGACGGGAAGATACGAGCTTTGGGCTCTTTCCCGTAAACACAATTAGGTAATCACAATTAGGTAATCACACAAGTAGTGGAGTTCCACAGGGTTCAGTTTTAGGGCAACTTTTGTTCCTTGTATATGTAAATGACCTACCAGAGTCTGTAAATTCATTCATGAATATGTTTGCAGATGATGCAAAGATTGTGAAGAAAGTAAAAAATGAGAACAATGGTAGAGAACTTCAGGAGGATCTAAATAATCTGCAGGAGTAGTCAGAAAAGTGGCTAATGAAATTCACTGCTTCAAAATGTAAGGTAATGAGAATGGGTTCAAGGGCAAGAAGGCCCAAGCTTGACTACTCGGTGGCTGGAGTACAACTTCAAGAGACAGAAAATGAGGAGATCTAGGAGTTAACATACTGGCAGATTTGTCTCCAGAAATACATATAAATGGCATAGTAAGGACAGCATATGCATTCTTATCAAATGTAAAGGTAGCCTTCAGGCACATGGACAAGGAAATGTTCAGAAATATTTATGTAACCTATGAGGCCAAAACTCGAATATGCAGCCCCCTTTTGGAATCCACACGTGAAAAAGCACATAGCTAAGCTTGAAAAAGTTCAAAGACATGCCACGAAACTGGTGCCCGAAATACGCAATCTCAGTTATGATGAGAGGCTGAGGGAATTAGACTTACCATCACTCGAAGCTAGAAGATTGAGGGGGGATATGGTGACAGTCTTTAAATTCCTTCATGGTTATGATAGAGTGGATAGGGATCGATATTTTGATATGGCTGGCTCTAGGACTAGAGGTCATAGTTTGAAGCTTCGTAAGAAAACTTCTTTGCAGGATGTAAGGAAATACTTTTGCAGTGTAAGAGTAATTGATAATTGGAATTGGCTAAGCGAGGAGGTAGTTAATGCTCTCTCAATCCATAGTTTTAAGGACAGGTATGATAAGTATCACTAAGTATAAAATGGAAGCGATGAGGAGACGGGATGATACGAGTTTTGGGCTCTTTCCCGTAAACACAATTAGGTAATCACAATTAGGTAATCACACAAGTAGTGGAGTTCCACAGGGTTCAGTTTTAGGGCAACTTTTGTTCCTTGTATATGTAAATGACCTACCAGAGTCTGTAAATTCATTCATGAATATGTTTGCAGATGATGCAAAGATTGTGAAGAAAGTAAAAAACGAGAACAATGGTAGAGAACTTCAGGAGGATCTAAATAATCTGCATGAGTGGTCAGAAAAGTGGCTAATGAAATTCACTGCATTAAAATGTAAGGTAATGAGAATGGGTACAAGTGCAAGAAGGCCCAAGCTTGACTACTCGGTGGCAGGAGTACAACTTCAAGAGACAGAAAATGAGAGAGATCTAGGAGTTAACATACTGGCAGATTTGTCTCCAGAAATACATATAAATGGCATAGTAAGGGCAGCATATGCATTCTTATCAAATGTAAAGGTAGCCTTCAGGCACATGGACAAGGAAATGTTCAGAAATATTTATGTAACCTATGAGGCCTAAACTCGAATATGCAGCCCCCTTTTGGAATCCACACGTGAAAAAGCACATAGCTAAGCTTGAAAAAGTTCAAAGACATGCCACGAAACTGGTGCCCGAAATACGCAATCTCAGTTATGATGAGAGGCTGAGGGAATTAGATTTACCATCAATCGAAGCTAGAAGATTGAGGGGGATATGGTGACAGTCTTTAAATTCCTTCATGGTTATGATAGAGTGGATAGGGATCGATATTTTGATATGGCTGGCTCTAGGACTAGAGGTCATAGTTTGAAGCTTCGTAAGAAAACTTCTTTGCAGGATGTAAGGAAATACTTTTGCAGTGTAAGAGTAGTTGATAATTGGAATTGGCTAAGCGAGGAGGTAGTTAATGCTATCTCAATCCATAGTTTTAAGGACAGGTATGATAAGTATGACTAAGTATAAAATGGAACCGATCAGGAGACGGGATGATGCGAGCTTTGGGCTCTTTCCCGTAAACACAATTAGGTAATCACAATTAGGTAATCACACAAGTAGTGGTGTTCCACAGGGTTCAGTTTTAGCCACTTTTGTTCCTTGTATATGTAAATGACCTACCAGAGTCTGTAAATTCATTCATGAATATGTTTGCAGATGATGCAAAGATTGTGAAGAAAGTAAAAAACGAGAACAATGGTAGAGAACTTCAGGAGGATCTAAATAATCTGCATGAGTGGTCAGAAAAGTGGCTAATGTAATTCACTGCTTCAAAATGTAAGGTAATGAGAATGGGTACAAGTGCAAGAAGGCCCAAGCTTGACTACTCGGTGGCTGGAGTACAACTTCAAGAGACAGAAAATGAGAGAGATCTAGGAGTTAACATACTGGCAGATTTGTCTCCAGAAATACATATAAATGGCATAGTAAGGGCAGCATATGCATTCTTATCAAATGTAAGGGTAGCCTTCAGGCACATGGACAAGGAAATGTTCAGAAATATTTATGTAACCTATGAGGCCAAAACTCGAATATGCAGCCCCCTTTTGGAATCCTCACTTGAAAAAGCACATAGCTAAGCTTGAAAAAGTTCAAAGACATGCCACGAAACTGGTGCCCGAAATACGCAATCTCAGTTATGATGAGAGGCTGAGGGAATTAGACTTACCATCACTCGAAGCTAGAAGATTGAGGGGGGATATGGTGAGAGTCTTTAAATTCCTTCATGGTTATGATAGAGTGGATAGGGATCGATATTTTGATATGGCTGGCTCTAGAACTAGAGGTCATAGTTTGAAGCTTCGTAAGAAAACTTCTTTGCAGGATGTAAGGAAATACTTTTTCAGTGTAAGAGTAGTTGATAATTGGAATTGGCTAAGCGAGGAGGTAGTTAATGCTATCTCAATCCATAGTTTTAAGGACAGGTATGATAAGTATCACTAAGTATAAAATGGAAGCGATGAGGAGACGGGAAGATACGAGTTTTGGGCTCTTTCCCGTAAACACAATTAGGTAATCACAATTAGGCAATCTCACACTGTTTCACATGGGAGACTTATTAGGAAGCTGCAATCAATGGCTAGAATAGGTGGAAATGTTTTTGAATGGATAAAAACTTACTTAGAAGGAAGGGAACAGAGGGTTAGAGTAAGACACTCAGTGTCTGAATGGAGAAGATTTAGTAGTGGAGTTCCACAGGGTTCAGTTTTAGGGCAACTTTTGTTCCTTGTATATGTAAATGACCTACCAGAGTCTGTAAATTCATTCATGAATATGTTTGCAGATGATGCAAAGATTGTGAAGAAAGTAAAAAACGAGAACAATGGTAGAGAACTTCAGGAGGATCTAAATAATCTGCATGAGTGGTCAGAAAAGTGGCTAATGAAATTCAATACTTCAAAATGTAAGGTAATGAGACCTGGTACAAGTGCAAGAAGGCCCAAGCTTGACTACTCGGTGGCTGGAGTACAACTTCAAGAGACAGAAAATGAGAGAGATCTAGGAGTAAACATACTGGCAGATTTGTCTCCAGAAATACATATAAATGGCATAGTAAGGGCAGCATATGCATTCTTATCAAATGTAAGGGTAGCCTTCAGGCACATGGCCAAGGAAATGTTCAGAAATATTTATGTAACCTATATGAGGCCAAAACTCGAATATGCAGCCCCCTTTTGGAATCCGCACTTGAAAAAGCACATAGCTAAGCTTGAAAAAGTTCAAAGACATGCCACGAAACTGGTGCCCGAAATACGCAATCTAAGTTATGATGAGAGGCTGAGGGAATTAGACTTACCATCACTGGAAGCTAGAAGAGTGAGGGGGGATATGGTGAGAGTCTTTAAATTCCTTCATGGTTATGATAGAGTGGATAGGGATCGATATTTTGATATGGCTGGCTCTAGAACTAGAGGTCATAGTTTGAAGTTTCGTAAGAAAACTTCTTTGCAGGATGTAAGAAAATACTTTTTCAGTGTAAGAGTAGTTGATAATTGGAATTGGCTAAGCGAGGAGGTAGTTAATGCTATCTCAATCCATAGTTTTAAGGACAGGTATGATAAGTATCACTAAGTATAAAATGGAAGCGATGAGGAGACGGGAAGATACGAGTTTTGGGCTCTTTCCCGTAAACACAATTAGGTAATCACAATTAGGCAATCTCACACTGTTTCACATGGGAGACTTATTAGGAAGCTGCAATCAATGGCTAGAATAGGTGGAAATGTTTTTGAATGGATAAAAACTTACTTAGAAGGAAGGGAACAGAGGGTTAGAGTAAGACACTCAGTGTCTGAATGGAGAAGATTTAGTAGTGGAGTTCCACAGGGTTCAGTTTTAGGGCAACTTTTGTTCCTTGTATATGTAAATGACCTACCAGAGTCTGTAAATTCATTCATGAATATGTTTGCAGATGATGCAAAGATTGTGAAGAAAGTAAAAAACGAGAACAATGGTAGAGAACTTCAGGAGGATCTAAATAATCTGCATGAGTGGTCAGAAAAGTGGCTAATGAAATTCAATACTTCAAAATGTAAGGTAATGAGACCTGGTACAAGTGCAAGAAGGCCCAAGCTTGACTACTCGGTGGCTGGAGTACAACTTCAAGAGACAGAAAATGAGAGAGATCTAGGAGTAAACATACTGGCAGATTTGTCTCCAGAAATACATATAAATGGCATAGTAAGGGCAGCATATGCATTCTTATCAAATGTAAGGGTAGCCTTCAGGCACATGGCCAAGGAAATGTTCAGAAATATTTATGTAACCTATATGAGGCCAAAACTCGAATATGCAGCCCCCTTTTGGAATCCGCACTTGAAAAAGCACATAGCTAAGCTTGAAAAAGTTCAAAGACATGCCACGAAACTGGTGCCCGAAATACGCAATCTCAGTTATGATGAGAGGCTGAGGGAATTAGACTTACCATCACTGGAAGCTAGAAGAGTGAGGGGGGATATGGTGAGAGTCTTTAAATTCCTTAATGGTTATGATAGAGTGGATAGGGATCGATATTTTGATATGGCTGGCTCTAGAACTAGAGGTCATAGTTTGAAGTTTCGTAAGAAAACTTCTTTGCAGGATGTAAGAAAATACTTTTTCAGTGTAAGAGTAGTTGATAATTGGAATTGGCTAAGCGAGGAGGTAGTTAATGCTATCTCAATCTATAGTTTTAAGGACAGGTATGATAAGTATCACTAAGTCTAAATTGGAACCGATCAGGAGACGGGAAGATACGAGCTTTGGGCTCTTTCCCGTAAACACAATTAGGTAATCACACACACACACACACACACACACACACACACACACACACACACACACATATATATATATATATATATATATATATATATATATATATATATATATATAAAAGCCATAATCCACTATTGCACAACTTGCTGGCCAATAAATTTTTTTGGACATGTTATTAATATTTATGATGATTTACTCATTTTATCAAATCTTTAATTAGTTTGGCCAATATAAATTAGTTTGCAATCTCTGCAAGGTAACTTGGATACGATGTTTCTATTTTGCCTGCATAGCCTAACTTCTTCTTCATCTTTGTCTTCAGCTTTAACCCATTTTATATGGGGTTGCTATTTCTTGCTAGCCTTTTCCACTTTTTCCTGTCTCGCGTATTCTTAGCCCCTTGTTCCACATATCAAATTCTATATTATTCTTCCATTGGAACTTCGGCCTTCCTCTTCCTCTCCTTCCTCCATATCCATAACTCTCCTGCATGCATGATATTGTCTTCCCATTGCATGAATGAGTCACTATAATCTTTCTTGTCCTTTCTTTGAAACTTCTGTTACTTTAACTGTCCCTCTAATATAACAATTTCTGATCATATCTCCTGTTGTGACTCCACACATCCAACTACAAATTACAAAACAGCTTTTTATCTGTCCTATAATTCATTTTGAGCATTTATCACTAAAGGATAGACATTTCAATAATATATTTAACTAGTAATTATGAGTATTCTTTTGTGGACAGTGGATGGGTAGTGGTTAGAGCTTTCCCACAGATGTTAGGTTGTTTTGCCAGTGGTGGATGTGGTTATATGCATTGTGGTCCCCCAGAATGTATTTCTTTGGTTGCTTTCAATGTCTCCAGCTAGATGGAGTCTTCGAGAAATGACCAATGAAAAACCATTTCTTGGTGTAAAAAAGATTGTGTTATTGTGTGTGTGGTATTTAGAGATGATGTAATTACATGGGTGACCCAAGCCTCTCCCGGGTTCTTGTACCTTGTCAGGGGGCAGGGGTTTAGTGTGGCAATTTTGAATATATATAATTTTTTTTTTCCTGCTGCTATTCTGATGTGCATCTTTGGAGGGTGGACCTATGCCAAAGATTCTGCCGCTGTAGGTGTAGTTTCTCAAATGTTGTAAGGTCTATGTTGAAGGGTAATGCTCATCAATTACAAGTCGTCCTCTCCTTTGTCTTCAGCTTTAACCTATATCTATATGGATAACTGTTTCTCACTATACTTTTCTAGCTTTCCTGTTCTCACGTGTCCTGTTCTCTTAATACAATTTTAACTGGGCCTCACTAAGGACTTTCTTTCCAATGTAGTAATGGTGTCGCTACATTTTTGCTGTGGTATTCTCTAGCACCCCTAATAGGTGATGTCTCTGAGGCTGTTGAAACTAAAAACTTAAGTTCTTTTTATTCTTTAGTCCCTTTAAGGAAACGTCTACATCATGTTTTTCTTAATTTCAAAATTTCTTGTCATGTTAGGTCCAAGAGGAATTTCTCAATGTTGTTTTATTGTACATAGGTTATTGTCTAAAAAGGTGTTTTTTTTTTCTAAAGGTACTTCATAGAAGTACAACATCAGTATACAGTATTCTAATATTTCAAAAATATCGTTTTTATAATGTTTTGAAATATGGAGCTGAATTCTACTTCTTTATTTTTTGCTTTGTGCTAAATGACAAGCTACTCCCATTCATATAGATATTCATGAGAACATTAGTTCTTTGGACATGCATTTGATAATTGTAATTTTGGTCATTGTGGTGATGAATTATGAATTCCCTAAGTCAAGGTAAGTGTCTGTGGAACTACTTGAATGATGAGAAAATCATATTGGACTACCTCAGGGGTGGAATAGAATGTAGCATTTTATGTGTCACAATAAGTTCCCTGTTTAATGGGGGTGGTGGTAAGCGTAAATAGGTTGAATGCATAATGAGGCTGGGGGATTATGTAAAATTGGATTTCCCAATCAAAGGAAAATCTTTATTTAAAGAGAAAATTAATTATCAAATTGTAATTAAGAGGACTGGCACATTGGAAATGTCAAAATACTTATATAATGGGAGAAGGATTGAAGAATGCACATTTCTAATACATATGCATTATTTAAATTTTCAGTGCTGACATAGACTAATATGGGTATTTTAGTTTTACTACTCATGGCCGATAGTGTTATGTTTTAGCCAGATTATATTCTCATGACATGTACCATGATTATACAATGTGAAATAAACATCTGTAATCATATAGAGGCATTGCGTTAATAAAATAAGTTTTGTGATTCTTCTACTACATAAAGTTGGGATGTAAATAAGCCCAATTACACTTAACAGCTAAACAAATGGTGCTGCCATCTAGTGGTGAAGATTTGCACTTAAAAAAAAACCCTGTGCTGCCATCTTTTGTTAAAAATTAGCACTAAAACGAAAAACCCTGTGCTGCCATCTATTGTTAAAAATTACCACATAAAGGAAAACCCTGTGCTGCCATCTAGTGGCAAAAACTAGAATAGGCAAACTTTACTCATGGTGCTGCCATCTCTTGGTGAAACTTAGCACAAAAAAGCACTGCCAACTAGTGGCAGAAATTATTACTGCATTTTATTTTTATTTTACATGTGCTGCCATCTTTTGTCAAAATATAAAGCTAAATCACAGCCAAAAACTAGTTCAAAATTTCGACAATAGATGGCAGCACAGCTAGGCTAAAAACCAATCTACAGTATAATTTTAATATGATAGTAGTAATTTCTGCCACTAGATGGCAGAACAATTTTAAGTTGGTGCTAATTTCATGAGAATATAGGAATTACCATGAATATTGCAATTCCTATATAAAGTTCCTGCAATAGATGACAGCACCATACATTGAGCTGTAAGGCCTATATAATCAAGCCATCCAGAAAAATTAAAATTAGCACTGCAGAAAGTGTGCAATTGAGTTTATTTACATCCCAACTTCATGCAGTAGAACCAGTTATGGAAGAATCATGAAACTTGCTTTATTAATGCAATTCTTCCATATAATTGATGTTTATTTCACATTTTATAATCATTGTATGTCATGAGAATAGAATCTAGCTAAATCATGACACTAGAACCCATTATTAGCAAGACTAAAACACCAATGTCACCACTACTTTTCTATAATGTAACTATTTCGACTTTACCAATATGTCAGTCCTCTTATATTAAATTACTCTTCAAATCTTGAATTACCTTCATTTGGGTTATCCAATTTGATATAATTTGACAATAAAATGCTAGGCACAAATGCTGTTAATCAACAGCAAATGCCATGGATATGACATTGTAGATATGAAAATTTTGATACTGTATTGGCATATGTTCATATCTTAAGCATAATTCAAACTTTTATAGTTCAAGATTTATAATAATATGTAAAAATTGCTATTTCTGGTTTTTGTGTTCGAGTCTGGTATACATTTAATTCTCCCCCTTTAAAGCAACTGTCTTATTTTTTATTTTCCAAATCAACTCTTGTAAAACCAATTACAAATAGCTATGCTGAGTTTCTGCAGTCACTCTAGTACATGGGAACAGGGTCTTAACTTGAATGACAAACCAATACAGAACTTATCTGGAATGACGCCAACTAACCTATGCAGAAATTGGGGATTGCAGTAGTACAACGGTTTGAACCCAAGACTTGGCACATGCAACACCCATATTCCAATCATAATATAGGCCATTAGGAAAGGAATCCAGTCAATTTCTCAGCTCAAACATGACTGTGTCCACTTCCATTTGAATGTTATAAAATGCCAAACAACAACCTAAATCAGAATTTATCTCGAATTACACCCATAAATTCACTATGTAGTATCAACAAGATTCCAGAAAATTACTTCTAAACTTAAGAAAACACATAGGTTATTTCTTTCAACATATGTAGCTATGAAGACAGAGGAATTCTTACATATAAACAGAATGGGATAATCCTGCCAAACTTGCAAGCAATAAAGACGTCAAATCCAACACTGTGGGAATGGAGGACACAAGCCATACGAAAATCATGCTACTGTTATTTGAGGATTTTTTTTTTAATCTTTCAAAGACTGCTAGGATCACTAGTGAAAAAACCATAACTGATGCAGAATATAAAAAAATTATCAAGACGTTAAGGGAAGTCCACTGAGAAATAACCTTTTAAATGATGGTATGAGAAGGTTGTGATATTAATGATTAAATATGAGTGAACTTATATATAGGTAATAGGTGAGAAGCTAAACTTAAACCACAATTTATCCTCATGTAATTATACAAGAGTATATTGTGGTATAGGTCTGAATGTTAAAGTATGAGTATTCTAGAGAATGCTAAAGGTAAATTATGGGTATTCTCAAGAATATTAAAAGTAGAGTATAGGTGTTACGAGAG
Organism: Halocaridina rubra; assembly: GCA_037179515.1. NCBI lineage: Eukaryota > Metazoa > Arthropoda > Malacostraca > Decapoda > Atyidae > Halocaridina > Halocaridina rubra. The sequence continues at coordinate 74,248 of JAXCGZ010005887.1, read as the reverse complement.
TGTTAAAGTGTGAATATTTTCAAGAATGTTAAAGGTAAAGTATAAGTACATATTCTCAAATCCTATAAAAATTCTAAATTAATAAATTAGAAATCAAACTAACATAATTTTCCTTGAGACAATCAAAACGAGTTGCCTTTTTCAGAACCAACAACATCACAAAGAGAAATATAGTCTTATAAAAGATGGTACCAATTACAGAAAATATCTAAATATTTACTGTTAGATATAAGTATTCTCAAGATCACGTAAAATCTCATGAGCAATGTTAAATATCATTGCATCTATATATAACAGTTCAAAGAATGACTGTAGACATTCGATATTGAAGCAACACAAGATTCATTCATTCATTTACCTTGGCTGTTTCCCCCAATTTGGAGGGTAACAACATAAAAAAACAATAAGGGGACTACTTTGCTCTATGGGCAATGACGAGGGAGCTAGTTACCATTCAAATGGCACTGCTGGAGTGCCACAGCCCATCCTCCCGGCTCTTCCACAACCTGTGTCGCTTCATAATGCCAACTCCCCTATTGCCCCTACCACAGGGCTACCTCTGTAAGATGCAGCCCCTTGGTAACAGCAGATGCCCATCAGAGCTGCATCACAATCACTCACCACTCATTTCTATTCCTAGCACGCTTACTTGCTTCCCTCACATCCATCCTCTTATTATTCAGGGCTCTCCTTACTCCATCCATCCATCCAAACCTAGGCCTCCCTCTAGCATTTCTCTCATGAACTCTCGCATTCATCACCTTTTTCAGCAGTCTTTCATCATCCATCCTCTCCACATGGCCAAACCATCTCAGAATATTCATATCTACTCTGGCTGCCAATTCTCTCCTCACACCCGTTCTTGCTCTCACCACTTCATTCCTAACTCTATCCAACCGAGATACACCAATCATACTCCTCAGGCATATCATCTCAAACACATTTAGTTTCCATCTCTCATTTACTCTCATACCCCATAACTCTGATCCACACATCACAGTTGGCACAACCACTTCCTCATACAAAACTTTCTTAACATTCATTTCCACCCCTCTATTCTTCATCACTCCTATCAACGCACCCAACACTTTACACCCTTCATTCACTCTGTGACACACATCTGCTTCCACTCCACCATTTGCAGCTATAACCGAGCCTAAATACTTAAACTGATCAACTTCCTCAAGTGTCTGTCCATTCAACATAACATTCAATCCAGCACCATACTCATTTCTTGTACACCTCATAACCTTACTCTTTCCCACAGTCACTCGCAACTTCCTTCTCTCACACACCATTCCAAAATTCTGACACTAACTGACACAGCTTCTCCTCTGAATCTGCCACCACCACCGTATCATCTGCAAACAGCAACTGATTCAGCTCCCACTTGTTATCATCCCCATTTATCATTCTCAAACCTCGATCATGCACTCGCTCATTCACCTCTCTTACAACTCCATCAATATACAAATTGAACAGCCATGGTGACATCACACGTCCCTGTCTCAGTCCCACAATCAATGGAAACCACTCACTCACTTCATTCCCTACCCTAACACAAGCTCTACTGCCCTCATACAAACTCTTCACTGCTTGCAACAGTCTACCATCAATTCCATATAAGCTCAAAACATTCCACACTGCCTCTCTATCAACTCTATCATACGCTTTCTCCATATCCAAAAAATGCAAAATACACATCCTTACCCTTTGATAAATATTTCTCACATAACTGCCTAACTATAAAAATCTGATCTATACAACCTCTACCTCCCCTAAAACCACTTTGCACTTCCGCAATCACATTTTCTGTCTTATCCCTAATCCTATTAATCAGTATCCTACCATGCATAAGATAAAATAAGAAAAGAATGAGAGGAAAATGATCCCTCTGCAACAGAGGAGGATATGGCTATAGCCAAGTTGCAAATCCAAAACCAAAATAGTATGACAGTATGTACAACTTGCCAAAGAAAAGTGAGATAAGCATTCGGCAAAATAAGGTACAGTAACAGCAAACAGAGCCAGAAGAAAAAGATCAGCAAAATTGAGTACAGCTCTAGAAGATGGGTCAAAGGTTAATGAAGAGGTGAAAAGGATGTGGCTGTGTCGCAAACCCAACTCTAAAACTAAAACAAGTTATCCTAAAAAAGGAATAAATTTTGATAGGGTCACATCGTGATTTGAAGAAGAAATGGTGTGGGTTAGATCCATAAATCCATGAAGTTATACTCAAAATATGTATCCATACACAAAGTGACAAAAATTAAGTCTTATAAAAAAAGAAATCACTTTAAATACGCAATTGTCAGTAAAGTAATTATAAATTTTGAATACAAACAGGTGGAGTACCTGACCCCATGCACAACGAGGTCCTTTATATAAATGCAGTGTGACAGTATAACAAACAAGGATCATTTAGAAAATTAAAACCAGGTTTTGAAGCAATGTTCCCACAATCGAAAAGCAAAAATGGATACTAAATTTACGACCAAAATGCTTCTCCAACAAAAACAAAATAATCAAACACGATTTTCTTTTAGTTATTCACAGACTACAACATCTATAAAACCACAACATAATCATTCTTATGGATACCTTAAAAGTTGCAAACCTTTTCATGATTGCTGTAACTAACTAAATAAATAAAAACAAAACATATATATATATATATATATATATATATATATATATATATATATATATATATATATATATATATATATATATATATAATTGGTTATTATTAATCAAACTTTATATTGTGACTAATTTCAGCTTTTGCTGTAATTCATCATGTCCCTACGTAATATCTGGCATACTTGCATGACATCAGTGCTTGCATATCCATAAAACTGGAGGTCATTTCTAATGGTTCAATGAAAAACTTACTGATATTACAATTATGGGATTTACCTTACATAAGGTACTTAAAATCCTTGAAATTAATTCCTTTATTCTGATATATATATATATATATATATATATATATATATATATATATATATATATATATATATATATATATATATATATATATATATATATATATATATATATATATATATATATATATATATTTTTTTTTATCTCGGTGAGTGTTCACAGCTTTCATTTAACACTATGCCACGCAGGGCAGGCCTAGAAAACCATCCCCGTGTTCCTTCCCTTTCATAATGAACTCAATGTAACCGTATGCCAAGCCAACTGGGTAAACTAGACTGAAAACGTCGGGTTTGGGCCAGCCTCCTACCATACGCCAACATCAAGACTGCACAAACTGCAAAAACAGATGGCCTTGTTTTGAACGTAGATCTATGAGTCTATCATTTATCCCTCCTGGCTGTGCATAATTCTTAACTAAAGAGAGCACCAGTACAAAACACAGTTACCAGACAATCTTTCAGTCCCGGTCTCCCTTCATGGCATATTGCAGCTATTGACTGGATACCCAATTGAACAATTTACAAGTAAAAGGACAAGACCTACTTCAGTTGGGCAAAATCCAAATTAAAAAGTGCAAAACTATCCCTCAAAACACATAAAACCTTTATTAGCTGGATATGCAATAATAAACTTAATATTTTCAAACACAGTACTTCATCTTGCTGCATGTTTTCAGTATATCTTCGAAAGGGAATCAACATCATCACCTGCTTAAGAAAAAAAAACTTACATCTTACCTACAATTATTACCAAAGGGTTATAATAGTATTATATATACCATGCCTCTGCTTAAGTAAAAACTTTCATCTTACCTTCACTCATTATCAAAGGGTTATAATAGCATTATACTGTATATATCACGACCTGACTATATATTTAGCTATAAAGAAAAAGTAAATAGTCCTTAAAAATTATAAAATAAAAATCAAATATTTCATTATCTAAAACTATCATTACATCATTCATTCAACAGTACCAGATCTTCACCCATATATCAGTTTCCATCAAGGCAAGTAGGAAAAGCATATGGATATTTATTACTTACGAACTACAATAACTAAAGTAGCGGGAAAAGTTGATTTAGTGGCTTCCTAAGTAATGAGTCTAAATTTTCCCTACAGAGAATGCTTCAGTATCTATATTATTTTTTCAGTAAAATATAATATACGTTCAGTCTTTTCATGCGCACAACCTAACTTAACACTGACTTATCCGACAGCCTTCTTTTAATGTCTTTTAATAATGTTAAAAACACTGGCAATGATGGCGCCTGCACTATTCTTGAGTCCCTCAAGGAGATCACGAGTTTGGCTCCCCAAGGTGGCTCAGAGAGTCATTATATCATCAAAGCATTCTAAGATAAAAAGGTGACCAGCGTAGCACAGTAGTAGAGTGCATAAGGCGGGAAGTCAATAACGTGAGGCATTAGGAAGGGCATCCAGCCTTAATTCCCCAACTTCAACATGTCTGTGTTCATCCCCATTCAAATGGAGATAAATTGCGACACATAACATGGTGCAGATTTAGGGATACGAAGTGGAGGAGTGTCCCTTGTCTAGTGCCCTCTATGAATTCCACGTGTGAAACCTATGGTGGAAATGTATAACCATAAGTTACATACATATACACTTAACCCTTGATTTAACAGACCTTGGTTCAACGAACTTTGGATTTAAGGGACAAAAAATCCGGATCATTGTTTTTTTTCAGTCAGAGTTAAAATTTTTCATTTTAAAAGTACCGTGCTTGCCACTGATGGCTGTTTTGAGGGCTAAGGAATTCATGAGAGCAAGTACAGTACTTTTTGTATCAATTGTAGTTCCGATCCACAAATACTGTACTACATTTCCTGCAGAACCCATCATTCAGTTTTTATAACAGCACTGGAACCAGGTCTAAATTCTTCATTAGACAAGACCATGGAAATCAACACATCACATAAAAGAAAAAAGAGCAAACATATTCATGTTCATGAATAAGTCATCAGAGTAACATATTTAAATCCTTAACCATAAAAACAATACATGAATAAACACTAAAAAAAAAAAAAAAAAAAAAAAACAGCAACACCCTTATAAATACTAAACCATCAGAGTTACACATTATAAATACACAGCCATCAAAGTAACACTGGTATAAATACTAATCCATCAAAGCAACACATGTACACATACTAGGCTAAACCCTCAAAGTAATGCAAGAATACATACTAACCCATCTAAGTAATATATTTATGAATACTAATTCATCAAAGTAACACATGATAAATACTAAACCATCATATTAACATGTGTATAAATACTAAACCATCATATTAACATGTGTATAAATACTAAACCATCAAAGTAATGCATGTTTAAATACTAAACCATCAAAGTACATACATACATAGACATAAGCCTAATTCCCCCCTGTAAGGGGGGTGGCCGGGCCAAGAAACGCACATTCACCATGATCCACATACACACCTCAACCACTCCTCTCAGCTCCTTAGGGATAGAGGGTTGCCACGTCTCCCCCCCCCTTCCACCCTGCTTGGGTCACCCATAAGGTAGGTGGGCAAGGGTATTCTACAATGAGGCCCAACAGCCGCAGCTGGTTTACCCCCACCGCTTCATCAAATGGCAACTCCCCGCACATCCGTCCACCACAGCTCACTGAGCTAGCAGGTGTGAGCAATCCCTTTGGGCCGTGTCATATGTGCACAATCTTCCTCCACTTATTCCTAACTTTTGCATGCACTCTTCCCTGTTCCACTGACATTCCACCACGTGCATTCAGTGCTCTTTTCACGCCATCCATCCATCTCATTCTAGGTCTCCCTCTTAATCTAACTCCAATCACTCACTGCACTCCACACTCTCTTCACTAATCGGTCATTACTCATCCTTTCCATGTGTCCAAACCATCTCAACACTTTCTGATCTAACCTATCCGACAGCTTCATTCCAACACCCGTTATCTGCCTGACATCCTCATTCCTTACTCTATCTATTCTAGATACACCAATCATACCTCTCAAACACCTCATCTCCATTACACTCAACTTGTTTCTTTCATCCTCTCTTGCATTCAAGTCTCTGCTCCATACAATGCTGTCGGCACAATCACACCTTCATATATCCTTCTCTTTCATTCATTCCCAAATATCTATTTCTCATTACACTCTTCAACTCACCTAGACATTTACTAGCTTCCATCACTCTGTGATTTACCTCTAAATCCACTCGTCCACTCATTGATACATGTGACCCTAGATACTTAAAACTCTCAACTTCTTCAAGCAACTCCCCATTCACTCCTACATTCAATCTGTCAACATTAACACTCCTCGTGCATCTCATGACTTTACTTTTACCAATATTCACGTGCAACTTCCTTCTTTCACACACCCTAATAAACCCAGTCACCAAAAGATTAATTTTCAGTATCTGCAAACAGCAACTGACTCAATTTCCACAACCTTCCCTCCTCATGCACTAGTTTCAAGCCTCTGTCTAATACTCTTTCAATTACTTCCATTACCACTCCATCCATATACACATTAAACAACCATGGTGACATTACACAACCTTGACGTAACCCAACATTCATCTCAAACCAATCACTCGTATCATTTCCAACTCTCACGCATGCTCCTCTACTATTCATGTAAAAACTCTTCACTGCATTCAACAAACTTCCACTTATTCCATACAGTTGCAACACCCTTCACAACCCCTCTCTATCTACCCTGTCATATGTTTTCTCTAAATCCATAAAGGCCCAAAAGGTGTCCCTACCTTTCTCCAAGTAACGCATGTTTAAATACTAAACCATCAAAGTAAAGCATGTTTAAATACTAAACCATTAAAGTAACACATGTATAACTACTAACCAACAATTAATAAATACATTATCATAAAAGGGAAAGAATCCAACAGATACTAATCCATAACATATAAATACATAAGTAGATAATGTATGCATGTTATTACAAAATTAATGATACCAGAAAGCATAAGAGAATAAAAGTAAAAGACATGTCCCATGCAGTTATTTTTCCAAAATTGATGTTACATCTCACAGGTACAGTGGGCAACTCACAGCCATAACATAGTAACTGAGGTAGCAGGGCAATATTCTAACCTGCCTAGTCTCAATTTTCCTAAGGATATGTCAATCCCTCCATTCCCTTTTGGCACCTTATTGGGTATTTATTTGACACCTGAGTGGATTCCTCTGACACCAGATTGGTACTCCTTTTGACACTTGATTAGTATTTTATTGACACCTGACTGGAATTCCTTTTACACGAGATTGGTACTTTTGACACCTGATTGGTATTTCTTTGATACCTTATTAATATTCCTTTAATACCAGACTGGTACTCTTTTGACACCTGATTGGTATTCTTTTAACATATGATTGTGACTCCAGATTGTTACTCTTTTGACACCTGATTTGTTTTCTTGTGACAACTGACTGGTATCCTTCCACCCACTCAAACAAATTAAACGGAAATGATATATTGAGAAAAGTATTCAAAATAATCACAAAATATCCAGAATTCCAGAAAAAGTATCAAAATATTCGCATAATACCCAAAACAGACAGAAAAAGTATCGAAAAATTCATAAAGTTTCAAAACTTATGGTCTTCTTCTTGGATGCTCTAGTAAATCTCAATTAACTGTCAGAAGCACAAAGTGTTGATGAAGTTAAATGCAGTTCTTCTCGCATGACCAGATAATTAAGGTCATGGGACGGACCATAAACCTGAAATAGAGCTTGTTTATGAATGATAAATCTTAAAAAATAGTAAAAATTTTGGATTTTGTTAAGTAACCACCTAAAACACCATGCAAAGTTAATTAACCCAGTGAATTGTTAGGTTACGTTAGGCTAAGTAACCTGCCTTGTATGTATGAATAACACTGCAGCCCCCTTGGGTTACTCTTCTTTACAAGATTTCAGGTGTGGCAAATTCCACCGACACTAGCAGGTTTGTCAGAGGGTTTAATTATTTCTTCTTTTTAAGAGAATAATTTTTTTGGCCATCTGCTTTACTATTGCTCTAATGATACGGATCTCCCAGATGGAGAAAATCAGGTAGAGCCCAAGGAAGAGAGATTTGGTTGTTCCAACGAGAACCACTAGAAAAAGTAATTTTTTTAGTTAATCAAGATTAAAAGAGAAATCAGTATACGGTGATTTAGTACAGATATACCATATATCAACCTTGACAGGACCACGGTAGGGCAGTGGTTAGCGTGTGTGAATCGAGAAGTGACAAATCCCACATTTGAGCCCACTGCAGGGTGTTGGAAAGGGCATCCTCCCATGAACCTCCAAGCTTCAGCCTGTTTACGTCCAACCAACCTGAGTGGAGATTAATAGTGGGGAAAAAAAAAAAAACAAAAAAAAAACATACTGTATATAAAACCTAAAATCTTACAATACAATCAACAGTATATTATTTTGTTCCTCATACGTTAAGTGCAAGGTGACTTTGAAGCTAGCGAAGGGGCCTGCCAAAGTCTAGCTAACAGCAACAGCCTCCTAAACATTCCATCCACAGCCTATACCACACTACACTGTAAGGGCAAAAATCATTATGAAAAGACATTAGGTCTTTGGTGTAAAATTCACCCATTACTATCCTTAAATAACTGTGGGCCACAGTAACTCAGTAGTAGAGTGAGCGGGTCGGGAAATAACTTGGGCGGCATTGATGCTACTGCAATGCGTTAGGAACGGTATCCAGCCATTATCCCCAGGCTGCAAGATGAATGCGTTCATCCTCATTTTAATTGGGACTAATTTGGACACAAACTGTGCAGATAATAATTTGTGTATTCTAGTGATTATTTTTTACTTGTTGCCAACAGTTTGGAATTATTGCAGAATAGCTGTTACACAGCTCAAGTATCAATTTGAATGCTGCAGAGTTACATTATCATGTAATGTATGCTCTAACCACTGCGCTACCTCCCCCAAACAGAGGAAAGTAATTATGGTATGAAAAAGCCATGTACAGATAATGTAATAAATAAATAAAAGGCTAGTGAATAATGTGAGCTATGATTAAATACAAGTAACAAAACATACAGAGGCAACCTACACAAATTACACTAAGCTAAAGAAAAAACTACAATATCTATTTTATTTATTACATACTGTATTCACTTTCCTCGTATTTTACTCTTATTCATTACTTACATAGAACTATGGACCACAGAAGCGCAGTGGTCAACCTGAGGTGTTAGGAAGGGTGTCCAGATTCATTCCCCTGCTCCATCATTGCCTACATCCACCTCATTTGAATGGGGACAAATCGTGACATAAGACGGTACACAACAACAACAAGAATTACATATACTGAAAGTCAAGCTTGAAATTAATATTAAGCATATTTAATTCTAAGTTTAAACTACAAAAATTAAGACTGGATGCCTTTATGATTTAATAGAAATTTTGCTAATGTAATTGAGAACCACTTCCAAAGAGGAATTGTAAATGTGAAGCATGATTGATTCATGCTTCACATTTACAGTTCCTTTTTGGGAGTGGTTCTCAATTACATTAGCAAAATTTCTATTAAATCATAGAAGCATCCAGTCTTAATTCCCCAGCTCCAACCTGTCTGTGTCCAGATGGGGAATAATAGTGACAAAAAAAGTTATATTTACATCAAAGGACTTGCAAAATGGGTCAAAAGGATTGTGATCAAGGCATATACAGTCTTGATGTGAGGAAAATTTATGCTGAATTAAATACAGGGGGTCCTTGTTTAATGTCAGTGTTCAGTTCCAAACAGCTGACTTAAGTTGGATTTTACATCAAAGGACTCGCAAAATGGGTCAAAAGGATTATGATCAAGGCATATACAGTCTTGATGTGAGGAAAATTTATGCTGAATTAAATACAGGGGGTCCTCGTTTAATGTCAGTGTTTAGTTCCAAACAGCTGACTTAATTTGGATTTTGACCTAAGTCGGAACAAACCTATATTCAAACCTAGGTCCCAACCTATGTTAAAAATAAATAAATTTAAGCATTGGAAAAGAGTATATGTTCTTAATCTATAATAAAAAAAATACTAAAACTAATCTTAATAGTATTGCTTACCAATAAAATGTATCAATAGTAATATTATACTACAGTGCAGTGCTTTATAGCTTACCTTTACTAGTGTGATTGGCTTGCACACTGGAGGGGGTGTTGCAAGGGAGGGAGAAACTGGCTTATTTTAGCATGGTTTACCACTTAAATTTTAATATCCATACTGATGGTGTTTCCTTTCTTAGTGGCACTGCCAGCAGAACTGTCACCAACACGCTTGGGAGGCATAATAATGTCAGTAACAAGCAAACACAACAGGAGAGAAAACTAAAATGCTAGGTACAATATGGAGGGCGGGAATAAACTGAGCGGTGGTTCCAGTGTTGCCACTTTGCTCTTACTCATGATCCACGTACAGGTGACATTTTATCCACAAAATATCCACAAAAAATTTCAATATTTCACAAATTAATCCACATTTTTTTTTTTTACTACATGATAATGAAATCTAAAGTTTTATAGTGGCATTACGTTATTTGACTTGATTCGCATATAGAAACTTACTTTAAGTCAAATCAAAATACATTTTTTTTGTAATATTGAATTTATTAAATTAATCATAGTCACTTTAAGAAATGTAAGCATTATATTTAAAAAAAAAATTCTTAGAAAAATAACAAATAAAAATAATTTCTATGAAATTAAAGCATTCTGCATCTTTTTTTTTTTTTTTTACTTAAGTGTAAATATTTGGTATGAAAAGATAACTGAAATTAAAAACATCCTTTTGTTTTGTTTTGTTTCAAATATGCTACTTATTACTGTGCATCCAGTTCTGGGGATACAATTTCTTCTTGGTAATCACCTTCTGCATTTCCTTTTGCATTGAAATTTCTTAACATATCCAAAGATTGCTCAAACTTGACACAGGACTTTCATTGAAGAGACAATCCATATCTTATTTGAAGAATTGCTTCTACAGATCTTACACTGAACCGATTTCTAAGCTTGCTGTGCACGATATTCATCTGCGAAAATATGCGCTCAACAGAGGCATTAGAGAAAGGTAATGTAAATAAAAACAATGCAAAACATGAAATATTAGGGTATTTTGGTTCCCCTGCAGAATTGTTTTTCTCTCTCACTTCAGACCAGAAACAAACACTATGTTTCAAACATGACTTGGGCCACTGATCTAAGTTCACAACATTCCATTCATTTCCCAAGCTATCCATATCTGTGAAGGTTGATTGATATCTATAGGCAATTGGCACAATAGTCTTTGTGCTGAGAAGTAGCAATTGCAGGGTGGAATTTCTTAAAGCATTAACAAAGTTTCAACATTGTCAGGCAATCGCATCTGTACTTGATTTAGAAGTTCTAACACATATTTTTGACAACGATCTTTCACATACTTTATTTGGTTGTCATTTAAAGGACAGGCATTAGCATAGATATTGAATTCGTATCCAAAGTTGATGACATTCATTGCCAAGAGATAGCTCGTATATTCAAGCTTAGGAAGATTTTCTTTTGGGCATTTTGACAGAAATTCTGGTTCAACTACAATTTGCATAATACTTCGGTACATGTCGAGAAGATCCTCTGTAAGCTTCGTGATGTCTACATTCTGTCCTTGAAAAAGTTTGTTTACTCCTACAACTTCCTTGAGAGTCTTACGAACAAACAAAAGGTAAAGTTTATTCTGAGGATCATTATATGCTTGGCTAAGTTGATGTGTTGTATGGCAGAGTTAA
>JAXCGZ010005887.1:50000-57500 GCA_037179515.1 Halocaridina rubra | reverse complement strand
AGCTATGTTGTCTCACTGAAAAAAAGTTGAAGGATTCCAAGTGAAGAGAGATATGTTTCCTTAGTAGTTTCTCCATAACTTTGCAAACTATGCTGGTCAAGGAAACTGGTCTATTGTTTAGAGCCGTATTCCTCCTTCCCATTTTGAAGATAGGTATCACGTTTGCTTGTTTCCAGCATCTTCGAATCTCCCCTGACTCCAGTGACTTTTTAAATATGATACTTAGTGCCACTGATATTGAGTTTGTGCATTTTTTAAGTACATGAGGGAATATATCATCAGGACCTGTAGCTTAATGGACTTCTAACTCTATCAGCGTTTTGCATACCTCTGTGGCTGAAAGGTTGATGTTCTCTAATACCGGCCCATGAGCTTCTATCTCTGCAATCTGAGGGGGTGGGGTATTTTCTACGGTAAATACTGACTGAAACTCCTTGTTCAATTCTTTGCAGATCTCTTCATCCGTTTCAGTGATGCTTCCATCCACTCTCTTAAGCCTTAAAACCTTTTCTATTACTTTCAGTTTTCCTCTGATAAAGCTGTGGAAAAGCTTGGGATTTTCTTTAGCCTTCCTGGTGATGTCCCTCTCATAGTCTCTCTCTGTCTCTTTTCTTTTACTTAAGTAATCATTTCTTGCTCTTTTGTAAGTTTGCCAGGCATCTACGTTTTTTCTCCTATACCTTTTCCGGCATTTGTCTCACCACTCCTTAGCTCTGTGATTGAGATGATATGCCTGAGGAGTATAAATGGTGTATCTTGGTTGCACAGGGTTAGGAATGAAGTGGTGAGAGCAAGAACGGGTGTGAGGAGAGAACTGACAGCTAGAGTAGATATGAATGTTCTGAGATGGTTTGGCCATGTGGAGAGGATGGATGATGAAAGACTGCTGAAAAAGGTGATGAATGCGAGAGTTGATGGGAGAAATGCTAGAGGGAGGCCTAGGTTTGGGTGGATGGATGGAGTAAGGAGAGCCCTGAATGATAGGAGGATGGATGTGAGGGAAGCAAGTAAGCATGCTAGGAATTGGAATGATAGGCGGGCAATTGAGATGCAGCTATGATGGGCATCCGTTGTTACCATGGGGCTGCATCTTACATGAGGTAGCCCTGTGGTAGGGGCAGTAGGGGAGTTAGCATTATGAAGCGACACAGGTTGTGGAAGTAGCAGGAGGATGGGTTGTGGCACTCCAACAGTGCCATCTGAACGGTCGTTAGCTCCCTCGTCATTGCCCACAGAGCAAAGTAATCCCCTTATTGTTTTTCTTTTTTTTTGATGTCTGCTACCCCCCAAAATTGAGTGAAACAGCCAAGGTATATGATGATGATAACCATATAAACAATACAAATACAGCTGTTTTTGTTATGTATTTGTGTGTATTTCAAATAAAATCGTATTTACAGCCGTTTGTTTTTCTGTTTTTTTAAATTCTATATAATCAAATATATAAACAAATTAATAAATAAAGCCATTAACTTGATAAATATGAATACAGCAGTGCTGCTAGCAGTGCATTCCTCTGCCGTGATCATAAACTGCTTTGGTGAGCGGTATGAAATTATTGCACAAGCCAGGTAGGTAAAAAAATTAATTTATTAAATATATATTGGCCTCTGATGTAACGGCGAAACGACATAACTCGGAACAACATTATACGAGGACCTACTGTATCTATCATACTAGCAACATACACAATGCAAGAATAATATTTAACCTAACTTCAATTACCTTTATGGAGCATAATTTTCCCCCTGATGGGGGGCTAGAATAAATTCACTGTGTCGAAAGAAACGACTAAACTGGGTGGTGTGAGGGGAAGGGGGAATTTTCTCCTCTGAATTTTCTCTTGCCAAAGAGTCAAGAGTTTTTTGGCTTGACTCAGCCACACTCCCCTTATTCGGGGAAAATGGCCTATGTATACAGATATAGATGTAAGATTTACATGAGTGCCTCATTCCAAACAGTCCTGAAAAATATATGGACAGTTTTTTCCACTCTGAATTGAAAATAAATGTTATCATAAGTGATATGGGAACTGTGGTGGCCTTGTAGTTGGAGTGCTTGGCTTGAAAAATGGTAAACAAGTTTTTGGACCCAATGTGGGGGCGTTAGGAAGGGCATCAAGCCTTAATTCCCCAGCGCCTATATCTGGATAATACAGTTCTAGATGTAAACCACATCAAATATGCTTTTCTGATGATGACTGTTCAGACAAAATATATATAAGCAAATACTGGTTAAGATTCATTCTATGCACCCTGCCATCACTTGAAATGTGAGTCAGGTAAGATTAGGCTAGTTAGTTTATTTAAGTTACTTTGGTTAGGTTAGAAGAGGTGCATAAAGCAAACCTTTAACACTGGATTAATATTAATTTTATGCGTCCTTCCATAACTCCAAATATGAGTTACGTTAGACTAGTTAGGGGAGGCTAGTTTAGTTAGGTTAGAAGGGGAGCATAAAATGAATTTTATCCTTGATTTAAAATTCGTATTATGCATCCTTCCATATCTTCAAACTTGAGTTAAGTCAGTTTGGCTAGGTTAAGTCAGAAGTTCCGGTTTTACGTCACAGACTCCCTTTTCTACTAAGGGCTAGGACGGTTGCCTTCTTGCGAAGGACTTGTTTTTGGCAGATGTAATCATTATCATGAGTGCATGCATAAAACGAATCATTAAACAGGGTATGTCCTGAAATCCTATAGAATATATTCTAGTGGTGACACTGTCCTGATAAAACAGTTTGCCAAACAACATTAATTGTGTCACTTGTTCTGGTTTTACGTCACGGACTCCCTTTTATACCAAGGGTTAGGACGGTTGCCTACATGCGAAGGACTTGTTTTTGGAGATGTAATCCTTACCCTGAGTGCATGCCCTTGCTAACCTCAGACCGTGACAGGTCGCCAACCCTCGACCTGACGTGACTCCTCAGAGTCGCAGACGCTACCGGTTGAGCCACGGTGACTACAACATTGTTTATGTCACTACTTAACAAAAATCCAACTCTGGCCAAAATCCTCAGTGATAGCATATTTAACGAATAATCTTATGTTTTTATAAAACAGAGTACTTGAGAATCTGGATGAGTGGTTAGTACTCAACTCGAGAAGTGTTAAAGTTTGTGTTTGAAACCACCACAGGGTATTAGGAAGGGCATACTGCCTTATTTTCCCAGCTCAAACGGGGAAGAATAGTGACACGTAAAATGGCAAATAACAACTACTGACACCTGGCTCCTACTGATTTAGAAAACACCATACCTTCTAGCAAGTTATTATATTCTATAACCTCAGCAATTTTATATATTGTAATACTATCTAAAGTCTATATGGTCAGGAAGCAATAAACGTGATCAGCGCATGCCCCCCAAGTTGGGTGCGATGACGCAGAGAAGGAAACGTTCTGGCAAGAAATGGACGAAGTACAGAGGGAGGTCCCACCGGGGGAGAGGTGTGTCGTGGGCTGCGACTTAAACGGGCATATAGGACATGACAACGATGGAGTGAGACGAGTTCATGGAGGCAAAGGTACTGGAGTGAAAAACCAGGAGGGGGAGAGCGTGCTGGATTTTGCCATAGCATTTGACATGGCGATCCTGAACACGTTCTTCATGAAAAACAGCCACCGGACATACAGGAGTGGTCCCAGAGAGAGTCAAATCGACTTCCTCCTGTATCGAAGAGAAAACATCCGAGAAGTGGAAGACTGTAAAGTACTACAAGGAGAGAGTGTGGGAGCGCAGCACAGCCCAGTTGTGGCGAAGCTGGTTGTAAGGACGCGAAGGATCGGAGTCGAGAGGGGAGAACCTAGGATCAAGTGGTGGAAACTCAAGGATGAGGTGGTGCGGCAGGAGTTCAAGAGGAAAGCACTACAAAGGATAGAAGAGGCGGAGGAGGAGGATCAGTGGTGGAAAAGGAACAGTGAAGTGATCAGGAGTACGGCAGAGGAAGTCCTCCGAAAGTCATCTGGAAAGAAGCCGAGAAACGGAAAGGAGTCTTGGTGGTGGTCCTCAAATTGCAAAGAGAAGATAGAAAAGAAGAAAGAGATGAAGAAAGCTTACGACAAGGAAAGAACAGAGGAGCGTAAAGCTATGTTGAAAGATGCAAATAAGGAGGCGAAGAGGGCTGTAGCACAGGCGCATGCAGCAGCACTGCAGGATATGTATGAGAACCTTGAAACAAAGGAGGGACAGAAGAGAATCTACAAGTTACCAAAAGAAAGGAACAGATCGACAAAAGACCTAACATTAATAAAGCAATCAAGGATAAGAACGGAAGAGTGCTTACTGACCCTGACATGATTAAAATGCGGTGGAGGGACTACTACGGGGAACTTCTAAATCAGGAAAATCCAAGAATACGAAGAGGTGAAGGAGTGGGAATGGAGGGAGAGGTAGACCCTGTGAGTGAGGCGGAAGTCAGAGAAGCGCTGAAGAAGATGAAAAATGGAAAGTCAGTAGGGACAGACCAGATTCCTGCAGAGGTATGGAAGAGTTTGGGCGAAGATGGGATACGGGTGCTGACAAAGTTCCTGAACATGGTGATGAAGGAAGAGACTATCCCGAACGAATGGAGAGATAGTATAATGGTACCGATTTTCAAAGAAAAGGGAGACATCCAGAGTTGCAACAACTATAGAGGAATTAAGCTAACATCTCACACTATGAAACTGCTGGAAAGAGTGTTGGATAAAAGGCTGAGGGAGGAGACAGAAGTTTGTAGTGAGCAGTTTGGTTTTATGAAAGGTCGAGGAACAATGGATGCAGTATTCGCAATGAGGCAGACAATGGAAAAATATAGAGATAAGCAAAGAGGGCTATACATGGCGTTTATTGACCTGGAAAAAGCTTATGATCGGGTCCCGAGAAGCGAGGTGTGGAGGAGTATGAGGTCGAAGGGAGTGAAGGAGAAGTATGTCAAGATAGTGCAGGACATGTACAGGGAAGCCACAACAAGAGTAAGAAGTGCAGTTGGCACTACAGAGCCTTTTCAGGTGAAAGTTGGACTCCATCAGGGATCAGCTCTTAGCCCCTATCTATTTAACCTTCTCATGGATGTGATGGTGGAGGAGGTGACAAAGGAGGCACCATGGAGCATGCTCTTTGCAGACGATATTGTTTTGGTCTCCGAGAGCCGTGAAGAATTGCAAGAGAGGTTGGAGCTATGGAGGGGGTTTGCTGGAGGATTACAGACTGAAGGTGAGCAGACAGAAAAAGGAGTACCTGGAGTGCAATGTGACACAAGGAGGCGACCTGTTCATGCAAGACCACAAGCTCCCAAAGGAGGACGACTTCAAATACCTCGGCTCCTACGTAACGAAGGATGGAGACCTAGAGAGAGAGATTGATCATAGGATCCAGGTAGCGTGGAACAGCTGGAAGAGAACATCAGGGGTGCTATGCAACAAGAAAATCAGTGCTAGAGTGAAAGGAAAAGTGTACAAGTCAGTTGTGAGACCAGCGTTGCTGTACGGAGCAGAGACGTGGCCGGTGAAAAAGGTTCAAGAAAGGAAGATAGATGTCGCAGAAATGAGAATGCTGAGGTGGATGTGTGGGGTGACGAGGGAGGACAGGATACGAAATGACCTGATCAGAGGTACAGTGAAGGTGGTGGAGGCATCGACGAAAGCGCAGGAGAGGAGATTACAGTGGTTCGGTCATGAGAAGAGGAGAGAAGAAGAGTACGTGGGTGTGAGAGTGATGGAGATGGACGTGCAGGGCAGACGTAGACGAGGAAGACCTAAACTACGGTGGAAGGACCGACTGAAGGAGGATCTCAGAGAGAGACAGCTGGGGGAGGAGCAAGTGATGGACCGGAACCAGTGGAGACGACTCGTGAAGAGATGCGACCCCATATGAAAATGGGAACGCAAATAGAGGAAGAAGAAGAAGAATACTATCTAAAGTCTATAAAAAGAATTAATTTCAATTATCCACTCATTTTCTGACTGGGGGAGATACACCTATACTAAACCTAACCTAATATTTAAGGGAGTGAAATTTAAAACTACATTCGAGACCGGGTGAAATTTTAGGCAAATGTCGCATTTTTTTCTATCACTGCCTTCAGAAACCAACTACTTCACCACTGGCTAAAAACCATATTAAGGGTCTCTGTCAGGTATCGGTTCCATTTCATATTTAAAATTCCAGGATGGCAAAGACTAAAATGATACTCACCAAATATCCTAACCTCGAACAATTCATACAGTTCGCTGCTAGAATAATAATAATAATAATAATAATAATAATAATAATAATAATAATAATAATAATAATAATAATAAATAATAATAATAATAATAATAATAATAATGATAATAATAATCGCAAAAGAAATCTTCCACCATCCCACAATGCAAGTACACATGGTTCAGAAACTATGGCTTTTTGATATTTATCTCATTGAATATCACAACCAAAATAAATCTTGGACATAAATCTCCGTAAAGAGAACTTTGGAAGCTTTGAAACTGGCATGGTATGGGGTAAATTAGACCTGAAAAGAACCAAAAGCACTAAATATGACACGTTTGGCCTGGCAGTCAATATTTCGCGTGCGACAAGCAGCAGTACATCAACCTCCCACCACATCTGTTGCTTCTGCGTAAGTTCGTTTAACTTCGGTGTAGGGCAGGGCTTCCACGAGCACAAGCTTAGTTTACCCTAGATCTTGACCGAAATTACCCAAAATCCATATTGATTACCCTAAGCGTGATGAAATTCATTATTATTATTATTATTATTATTATTATTATTATTATTATTATTATTATTATTATTATTATTAGTATGCTATTGTTGTTGCTGTTGTTGTTGTTGTTATTATTATTATAATATACTCAAAGTAGATATCACTCTCATCATCATTCTCTCTCTTTCAATATATATATATATATATATATATATATATATATATATATATATATATATATATATATATATATATATATATATATATATATATATATATATATAACAACAGTTCTGAAGAAGCTTTCTGTATGTGATGGTCAGACCAGCTAATAAAATCTAATAATATGGGATGAAAATTATAGACATAATACAATGAAAATTTTAATTCTGATCTCCTACTTGAAAAATATATAAACAAAAGGAAGGTAGAAATTCTCTTCACCACTTGCATGTAAAAATAAAAAAACAATGTAGTGTAGATTTAAATATTTTACAAACAAATCCTGTAAAAAAAAAAAAAAGTATAATTTATAAGTACTACTCATTTTAAGGTCCCCTTCTCTGAGAAGGGGACCCGAAAAAGAGGGGAGACGGGTATGAAGCAGCCACTCTGGCTATCAGTAGAAAATTTTTTTGGATGCGCCTGGACTGTTGAAACTGTTATAATGCAAAAATAACAGTGAGTATTTTTTTGATAATAATAATAATAATTAGTCAAGAAAACATTAACGTAAAAAATTTGCCGATTACCCCTGATTACCCTAGATTTCCCACATTTTTATCTTTACCCTAAAGTTTACCGATACC